>NLAO01002125.1:0-16801 GCA_002370835.1 Metschnikowia continentalis | reverse complement strand
CCCAAGTCACTCAATTGAGAGAATTATTGCAGTCCAACTATGTAACGGTTCCTGCATACCAACTGGTATACGGTAACGCTCAACAGTAAGGATTATGAAGTTTAAATGATTCTAAACTGTGCTTATGTGCAGGATCCACATTTTTAAAACAAGAAATTTAAAACTTTAAAATTTTTTTTTCTGGATTCTTAATTGAATTATTACTATATATGACAATTTGGGCTAGTTTGAAATAACTTAATATTTGCGTTTTGTATATAACTCAAACACTAAAGTACTACTAAAGTAGTGCTAACGAGTAAGGGATGTATGGATGTTTATATGCCTTCAGTTGATGAGTTAAATGCCAACACCGAACGCGCAGAATGCGAGCAACGGTACGAGAAATGACTAGATACTCTACTCTCCTCTCTACTCTCTACTCTCTACCCTCTACTCTCTACTACCTATTATATACGATCTATTCTCTACTATCTCCTCTATACTACCACCATCAGCCTTGTTATGTTCTCTATAACGCATTTTAACCTAAACTTGTATTCGTTGATGGTTCCTCAATGAGAGGAACCGAAACGGTTTACATAACTTTGAGAGAAATGGCACCCAATAACTCTCCACCAGAACAATGGAAGTATTGTTTCTGAAATAGCCANCCCAATAACTCTCCACCAGAACAATGGAAGTATTGTTTCTGAAATAGCCAAAAGGACCATCATAGTACTTCATACAATGGTGGTCGTGACACGGCGTTTGCAATGTCCATTGTAACAACCGGACTGAGAGGCTTCATAATACCTTCATAGGCAGTGTCCTTCATAGGCAGTGTCCTTCATAGACAGTGTCCTTCATAGACAGTGTCCTTCATAGACAGTGTCCTTCATAGACAGAGTCCTTCATAGGCAGTGTCCTTCATAGACAGAGTCCTTCATAGGCAGAGTCCTCCTGCCTATGGTGGATCTAAAAAACCTGGTGAATCTTGATTTTTAGTTCTTGCCTGTTGGCTGTTTCCTGTTGCTTCATCCTCCTATATTTTATCTCTTATTAATGTTTTTGGCTCGTTTTGTGTCTTTTCTTTTTGTCTCTTTTGATTGTCTCTTTTTGACTCTTGTTTCTATAGTGATAAGTTGTATTAAGTGTTAGATTCTGGTCACGCCAAGTCCTCTGTTTACTATGTTCATTTGCAGTAAGTATTAACCAGTATAATCAGTATTAGTCAATATAATCAATACTAGTCAATCTATAGTAGTAACTCATAGACAGTAGTGAGTACTAGACAGTAGTGGGTACTAGACAGTAGTAACTCATAGACAGTAGTGAGTATTAGTGAGTATTAGTGATTAAGGGGTATAGGGAGTAATAGTATGTTATACTAAATAGCAGTAGGAGATTAGTCAGTATAGTATGGTGGTATAGTATGGTATGATGGTATGGTATAGCATGGTGTGTTTGATTCTTGTTGTTACGTCAGGTACTCTGTTTAGTATGTCTTTCTATTGATGATTCCTCAGAAGCAGAAATTTGAGCTATTTAAATATGACAACGGAGTCACCTAGTCACCAATGCTTTAGCACATCGCATTCTATCCCGTGTCTCGTACAATGGTGACTGAGTTGAAAACGTAATGAAATGGCTATTGTTAGGATTAGACAGTGTAGGATTCATAATACCTCTATGAGTAGTACCATATCTATAGTGGATTTGATTGTCTTGTCAATATACAGTTAGGTGAATATAGAGACAATCACTAGATACATAGATACAGTGGATACAGTGGATACATTAGATACAGTAGATACAGTAGATACAGTAGATACAGTAGATACAGTAGATACAGTAGATACATAGATACAGTGGATACACTAGATACACTAGATACTACATACACTACATACACTGGATACACTTGGGTCAATATAAAGATGGGTTAATATACACGAGATAATGTACAACTAAGTAAATATACAGTGGTTAATGTTCTTAGATTCACCCTGTTGTTCCATCAGGTACTCTGTTCACTATGTTCATTGGCCGAATCAAAAAAAAAGGAGAATCGGGCAACTTAAGTAGTTGACAATGGCGTCGCCTAATCAATTGGTTGTTGCTAGGTGCTTGGCTTTTCAAATCGCCATGAAGAAGAATTGGACAGGATACCCTACTGGATTGTTTACTGAATCTGACATACTAATATGAGGAATAATTATGAGCACTGATCCTGATATAGTATGCAATAGCTTGACCGGAATTGACCGGAATTGACCGGAATTGACCGGAATTGGCCGGGATTGGCCGGGATTGAGGGCCGCGGCCGGGATTGTTAAACTACAGGACCTCCAAAAGTCCACCATGAAAACATTTTCAGCTAAAAAATATGCATTATGAAGTTCGGAATTCCAGGATTCTAAAAAACCCACTCTTGTTTCCATAAGATGAAAAAAAGGGGTGTTTGCGTTGGGCCTTTTTGTGCTGAGGTAGCCTGGTGCACGGGTGTTTTTTGCACCCATTCAATCTCAATTCCGAGGTCGAGGTCGAGGTCGAGGTCCCCACATTCCATTTAATATCTTGCGTAAGATACCTCCTGAGTTACTAGGGCTAAAGATATTGGAATCAAAAATGTAAGCCAAACCTTCAGAGGAAGTGTTGAGAAGCAGAAACCACCGATGGCAACTTGCTGTCTCTTGGGTACCACAGTCACATACCTGACTTTGGTGGAGAGTGAGCACGTAACTTTGGCTGAGAGTCCTAATCAGACATGGATACACTTTCTAGAAGTAACTGTACTGGACCCCTCATACAGTATGGTGATTGAGGAAGTTGAATATATGATCAATGAATTCTTTGGCCACCTCTTGACCATAGTGTGAGACTTTGAGTTATACCTCTATATCTACACTTCCCCAGTGGCTACCCAAAGGTATATTTACAATAAAGGTAGATTTACCAACAAAGGTCATCAACAAAGGTATATTTACCAACAAAGGTATATTCATCAACAAAGGGTGGTAGGCTCCCTATCGACCGAAATAGTAGGCTTAATTACGGGACTGGTCGTGCGAGACCCATATTTTTAGATTCTTGTTACGTCAGGTAATCCGTTTAACTTATTTTTTTGTTGATGATTCCTCCTTCTGAGGATTCTAAGCCATTTAAGTAGTTGATAACGTCCTCACCTAGTCAATCGGTTTATAGTATAGTATAGCATAGTATAGTATAGTATAGTATAGTATAGTATAGTATAGTATAGTATATGTTAGATTCTTGTTGTAACGTTTGTACTAAGTTATCTATATTCGTTGATGATTCCCCGATAGGAGGAATCTGAGTTGCATATATACTAGGTCTTAGAGGCAGGTGCGCTGTTTAGGTGGCTGGTCGGTGGCTGGTTGATGTCTGCAGAGAGGCTTAAACATTCCTCAATAGGTAGGCAACTACCTATGCCGGATCTGACAGTATAGTATAGTATAGTATATGTTTTGCTCTTTATAACGTTTGTTAACCTAATCTTGTACTCGTTGCTGGTTCCTCAAAGTGAGGTACCGGAGTGTCTTATATACTTTGAGAGAAACGTGGCACCGAAAAACTCTCCACCAGAACAATGGGTAAACATTGCTCCAGAGTAAACAAAAGGGGCCATCAATGAACGAAGTGCCGTGATTGCCGGAACATTGTGATACGGTGTTTGCAGTGGCCATTACTGCGATCGTACATCGTAGGCTTCATAATGTCTCTATAGGTAGTGTCCTACTTATAGTGGATCTAACATATAGTATAGTATAGTATAGTATGATATGTTCTTTATAACGTGTGTTGTCCTAAACTTGTATTCGTTGATCGGACGGGAAACAGTACTCTCCCCTTGGTATGGCCGCAACCACTCTATCTGGGAGGGTCAAAAAAGTACACATATCCCAATTGACTTCGGTACTATGTGCGGCACTACCAAAGGTAGAGTATTGTTTCCCGTCCGATTAACGAATACAAGTTTAGGACAACACACATTATAAAGAACATAACATGGAGGTCACACCCGGATCGAAACGTAAAAGGGGAGATCACTGCTGAGAACACCGCTCTAAATAAATAAAAACCCCAAGGCCCAGACGCTTGAGAAGGACGGATCCGAACTAGTCGAGGTAGAAGAGATCACAGGACATTAAAAGATAAGCCGCGGCTATAATGTAACGGTTCGCTGCAAACCGTCAGCCAAACACCCAAAAGTTTTGCAACTTTACCGAGAATACGGCCAAAATACCTGGTCTCCCAATGCCCGATAAATCGACATCGACGCTGGGGGGATGTGAGATCCACAATAGGAGTATTGAGGCAAGGGTCTGTTATGAGCACGGAACGCGACCGGAAATCAAGGTTGTGAAAATTGTAGTAAGGCAGCGAGTTCTGTACGATCATCTGAGGCATATACTGTTGTACTACCTGAGAATCATATAGTATAGTATAGTATAGTATAGTAGAATTTAGAGGAATAATCAGGAAGTTGAGTACTGTTCCTAATCAGAAGTCCCTTAAGTATATTGATTTTACTCTCTCCCACTAGGTGGAGGTGTTCATCCTAATATGGTGGTCATCCTATTACTACTACTCCCTAATCTTCGGGATCGAATAGTGCTATATAATACTATAGTATAGTATAGTAAAAAATAATGTTTATTCAGGCACAGTACAGGTAGTAGATTCAGGCAGTACAGTGTTTTTCAAAAGTATTCAAACCAGCGCGGCAAACCGATTCAAATCACACTAGCAAAAAGTTTCGTACCTCTTCGCACAGTCTTTCAAACCAAATGGCGTAATGTTTCACACTAATTTTTATTAGAATTCAATAATCTGAAATGGTAAATCTGGAGGATTACCTCATAAGGTACTACATTTGGGAGTCTTGCAGTACCAATCAAGGATGAAAAACGGACAGAACCTAACTGGTTTCCTTGCTATCCTATACAGTTTTTTTCAAAATTATTAAAACCAGCGTGACAAAACTATTAAAACCAGCGTGACAAAACTATTCATACCAGCGTGACAAAATGTTTCAAACCAAGAAGACAGAATGGTTCAAACCAAGAAGACAGAATGGTTCAAACCAAATGGCGTAATTCTTCACACTAACTTTTATTAGAATTCAATATTCTGAATTCTTAAATCTGGACGATTGCCTCATATGGTACCACATTTAGGACAGAAGCCTTGTAGTACCAATCAAGGATGAAAAACGGACGGAACTGAACTGGTTTCCTTGTTATCCTGTATACAACAGCTTGTTAGGGGTGTACGAAACTTTTTGAATTATTGGTTTGAATCGTTTTGCCGTGGTGGTTTGAACTATTCTGTCTTTTTGGTTCGAAACATTTTGCTGCGCTGATCTGAATAGTTTCGAAAAACACTGTATACAACAACTAGTTAGGGGTTATGTGTATTGGTTTGTTTAATTTTGCTAGTGTGGTTTGAATCGTTTTGCCGCACTGGTTTGAACCATTCTGTCGCGCTGGTTTGAATACTTTTGAAAAACACTGTATAGTATAAAGTATTATTAGAGTATAGTATTGAGGTATAGTATAAAGTATTATTAAAGTACTGAATGCAGATAGACTAGACATTTTGTAGATATGTGTCGAGAAGTAGAGAGTAGAAGTACTGAGTAATAAGTATTAAAGAGTGTTAAAACCAGGATGAGCAGAGCACTACCAATATAGGGAATGAGATCACGTGCCCAGCTAATCAGGTGATCATGTAATTGGTTACCCTAATGTAATTGGTTACCCTAATGTAATTGGTTACCCTTATCTAATTGGTTACCCGGATCAGCACCCACCACTGGGCTCAAAGATTTAGCAGGTTTTACGCGATCTATGCCCACTTAAGCCGAGCTTACTGGAGGTTTAACCAATCAGATGGTGTTCCTCAGGTTCGGATAAAATGGGCTCAATTTTTCGAACCGACCTCCTGCCGAACTTTAAGATATGGTCAATTCTTCTTTTTGAGGAATCATCAATGAATTACGTAAGTAATTTATATGCTTACAAGAGTCTAAGAGTAGAGTTTTAAGAGTAGAGTACTGAATCGGTTAGTATTGGTTATTATTGTAGTATGATAAACATGCTAGGATGCTAGAATTCCCTACCTACTATGACTATGACTATTCTATGACTATACTATACTGTGACTATACTGTTAGATCCACTATAGACAGGAAACTATCTATAGTGACATTATGAAGCCTACGTACGATCCCAGCAATGGCCACTGCAAACACTGTATCACGGCATTTCGGCCATCACGGCACTTCGTGAATTGATGTCCCCTTTTGTTTACTCTGGAGCAATGTTTACCTATTGTTCTGGTGGAGAGTTTTTCGGTGCCACATTTCTCTCAAAGTATATAAACCACTCCGGTTCCTCTCTTTGAGGAACCATCAATGAATACAAGTTTAGGTTAAAACACGTTATAAAGAACATAACATATACTATGACTGTACTGCTACCATCACCATTACCATTCCGATATTTTTGTACTGTATTAATGTTTGACTGATATTGTATTGATTGCATTGATTATAGTTTTGGTGTTTTGGTGTTTTGGTGTTTTGGTGTTTTGGTGTTTTGGTGTTTTGGTGTTTTGGTGTTATGGTGAATTTGGTGGTTTTGGTCGGTGGTGAAATCTAGCTTGTCGACTAGGATGCCGAAACAGCTCATGTATCCAGCTAAATCAGTTCCGGAGACTTGGCCATACTGAGGACTCTGGAATTGGAGCTTCTCTTGGTGAAACTCACTTATACTTACACTATGTCTATACTTAGATAGAGCTGTAGATAGCGTTGTAGATAGGAATTACTCTGTTTTCTCTTTCCTTGTTTTCTCCCTCCTTCTTGCTTTCCTTGCTTTCCTTGCTTTTTAGTCCCATTTCATATTATCGAATTCTCTATATTTTCACTGTTCTTATCTTCCATAACTTCTCTCTCTTTCTCTCTTTCTCTCTTTCTCTCTTTCTCTCTTTCTCTCTTTCTCTCTTTCTCTCTTTCTCTCTCTCTCTCTTTCTCTCTTTCTCTCTTTCTCTCTCTCTCTTTCCCTCTCTCCCTCCCTCTTTTTACCCTACTCCTTCTTCTCCAACTGCTGGTCGATATTCACCACCTCATGTCCTTCAACCAAGGACATAGCCATCTTTGACATCTCCGGAGTGAGGGAAACTGTCTATAGCTTCGTTGGCGACTTAACGTTCCGTGAAGCCTATAACCGGACCGGAACAATTCTCAACATCACCGTGTCTCCCGCATCCAAACATGAGCACACCAGACTTCTCAACTATTTGACTGCTCCACACTGTCTTATCTGGTCGGCCGTATGCGCGTCATGCTCAGTTCCAGGTATGTTTGCATCCAACTCTATCTACGAGAAGATTCCAGAATCCAACAACATTCGTGAGTGGAATAATGATCAATCATCAGTATTATAAGAGTATAGTATTGGAGTATAGTATTGCAGTATAATATGTAGAGAGCTGGATTCTTGGTTACTTCAGTACTCAGAATGTTGTTAGATTCTTGTTACGTCAGGTACTCCGTTTAACATATTTTTTTATTGATGCTTTCTCAGAAGGAGGAATCTAAGCCATTTAACTAGTTGATAACGTCCTAACATAGTCAACCGGTTTATAGTAGTATAGTATAGTATAGTATATGTTAGATTCTTAAATACGTCTAATACTGAGAGTTATTTTCATTCGTTGATGAATTCCCAATAAGTGGGAACCCGAGCAGTTTATGTAGCTAGCCAGTGAATACAGTGTTTTTCAAAAGTATTCAAACCAGCGCAACAAAATGTTTCGAACCACACTAGCAAAATTAAACAAACCAATAATTCAAAAAGATTCGTATTCTTTTGCACAGTCTTTCAAACCAATTTCACAAAACTAATACACTTATTACACTAAAGTAGTTCAAATAGACTTAAAGAGTAACTAGTACAGAATATTGGTAGATACGGTGGCCCGTGTAATTTCTTATATACTTCTTTGCTTAGTAATAATAATATGAATAACTACATAACCCCTATCAAGTTGTTGTATATAGGCTAACAATAAAACCCAGTTCAGTTTCAGTTCCGTCCGTTTTTTTACCCTTGATTAATACTGCCAGACTTTTGTCCCAAATGTAGTACCATATGACGCAATCCTCTAGATTTCAGATTTCAGAATATTGAATTCTAATAAAAGTTGGTTTGAACCATTTTGTCTTCTTGGTTTGAACCATTTTGTCTTCTTGGTTTGAACCATTTTGTCTTCTTGGTTTGAACCATTTTGTCTTCTTGGTTTGAACCATTTTGTCACGCTGGTTTGAACCATTTTGTCACGCTGGTTTGAATAATTTTGAAAAACACTGTACCAGAGTGAAGCAGGACGATTAAACGCCATGTCACGAGGTAAGGTGAATGGATGAGGCTAAGTTACGGGTTAAGGTGCCTTGGATGAGTCACTGGCATTGGTAGGCTCGAAAGATACCTCTATGGGTAATGTGTCTACCCATGGTAGGTCTAACAATAAATCTATTTGACTCTGATACACTCTAAATCGGTTTGACTAAATCGGTTGACTCTATAACACTATAAGACTATAAGACTATAAGACTATAAGACTATAAGACTATAAGACTATAAGACTATAAGACTATAAGACTATAAGACTATAAGACTATAAGACTATAAGACTATAAGACTATAAGACTATAAGACTATAAGACTATAAGACTATAAGACTATAAGACTATAAGACTATAAGACTATAAGACTATAAGACTATAAGACTATAAGACTATAAGACTATAAGACTATAAGACTATAAGACTATAAGACTATAAGACTATAAGACTATAAGACTATAAGACTATAAGACTATAAGACTATAAGACTATAAGACTATAAGACTATAAGACTATAAGACTATAAGACTATAAGACTATAAGACTATAAGACTATAAGACTATAAGACTATAAGACTATAAGACTATAAGACTATAAGACTATAAGACTATAAGACTATAAGACTATAAGACTATAAGACTATAAGACTATAAGACTATAAGACTATAAGACTATAAGACTATAAGACTATAAGACTATAAGACTATAAGACTATAAGACTATAAGACTATAAGACTATAAGACTATAAGACTATAAGACTATAAGACTATAAGACTATAAGACTATAAGACTATAAGACTATAAGACTATAAGACTATAAGACTATAAGACTATAAGACTATAAGACTATAAGACTATAAGACTATAAGACTATAAGACTATAAGACTATAAGACTATAAGACTATAAGACTATAAGACTATAACACTATAACACTATAACACTATAACACTAGAAGACTACAAATCGGGCCGGAATCTAATAGCACTCTATAATCCTTAAAGTCTATAAATAATGTGGTGATGGTGTAAATAATCCATCTATTCGATGGCCTGGCACTCGTTTGTTTCTATGTGCAGAGTGATCCAGTCGTCCACCGATTTAAACTCCTTGAAGCAGAGCTTGCACGTGCCCGGGATCTTGCTCCGGTTGCTCTTTTTGGTGCCCTCGGGGTACTGGAAATGAATAGCTTTCAAGTGGTTCTTGTACGTGTCGCACCGCGAGAAAATGCCCAGAGTGTGGCTGCACTTGTTGCCGGACTCGCCGTTTTTGAAAGGGCACTTGAATTGCCCTTGGTCGGCGCCCATTTCCTTCCAGTGGCACTTGAAATGCCGGAAAAGGTCGTTGGGGCGTGCAAATCCTCTTTGGCACACTTTACACACGTGAGGTCTGGCCGTGGGGTTGAGATGCGTTGACCTGTGCGTGGCCAAGTTGGAAAAATGCTGCAAACACTGCGGACACTGACGCTTTTTCCGTTTTTTCTGCGGCTCGGGCGATTCCGAATGGGGGGAATCGCTGGATTTGGGCGAAAGCCCATTTTCTTGGTCCGAAAATGGTTCTTCACTTGGCGTCCGCTCGGGTGTAAGTTGATTGATGGCTTTAGGCTCATATGTGGCGCCAGGAATTGAAGTAACAGAAACAGAAACAGGACCTGGACCTGGGACTGGAATTGAAGGAATGGAAGGACCAGAAATAGACGGAACGGGAACTGAAGTCGGATGTACTGGTGGCACGGCCAGAACTGATGGAACGGGGCCTGCTGATAGATTTGACACTGCAACCTTGGCAACCGATGGAAGATAAGCGGCCACAAGTGCAGGCTCTTCAGAAGCCGATTCGGAAAGTGATGACTTGCTCGAGTACGATGTAGGATACGTATTGGTGATGTAAGCTGTAGGAGCAGCAACCACCGGTCCCATTTTCATTTGTTCATTGTTCTGAGTGTTTTGGCTGTTTTGTGGGTTTTGTGGGTTTTGTGGATTACTTCCATATCCAAATGTCTTGGGTGTGAAGATATCTGGTTTTAGTTGGGCCGCATTGGGTACCACACTGGGTAGGGTACGTGCAGATTCCAAGTTGGGAGGAGTCCGGGATGGGTCACGTGGGTCCATGCCATATTGGTCATATTGGCTATATTGTGGATAAGTTTCCCGTGGGTAAGCGTCCCGTGGGTAAGGGTCCCTGGGATATTGATCACGTGGGTAAGTGTCACGTGGGTAAGGATCACGAGGATACGGATCACGTGGGTAAGGATCACGTGGGTACTCATGCTTCACAGCGTATAGTTCTTTTGGCTCGTGCGGATGTGGTTGGAACTTTGGGGCATGGTGTAAAGGGTAAGAGGCATTATGGGCCACGTTTTGCTGCGGTAGGGCAAAATCCAATGCGAGCGAATTTAGGGAGGGGAGACGACACTCGACTTTATTTCCCATGACAAAATGTTGAACAATAAGTGAGGAAAAGTCAAAAGTCAAAAAAAAAAATCAGACTCAAAATTCAAGAAGTCAAAAAGTCAAAAAAAAACAAGGACTTAAACGAAATCAGAATGGAAAATGTCGACTTGAAAAGAACTCGGAAGTCGAAAGTGTTGACAAATAATTTGGCGCCAAGTCTAGGGATTGGACTAACACACTGGAGTGTATACGGTATGAGGCGCTTCGCACGGAGTTGCCTGAAAAGGGATGCAAAGCGAGCAGACTATGGACACGAACAATAAGAAAATGGAGAATTATTTGTTGAACCGAGCAGATCTAGAACGGATCGACGGTTATCAATGGATATAAAACAAATGTGGAACCGATCTGAAATGGATGTAAAACGGATCTAAATGGATGTCAAACGGACTTGAAATGGATATGAAACGGATTTATAACGGAATTAAACGAATTTGAAACGGATCTAAAACGGATGTCAAAGTTTAACCCAGATGAAAAAAAAAAAAACAGACTGGACTAAGAATAACCTGGATTTCTCAGCGAGTATTCTATTCTAAATTTGGCACAGTGATGGGGATACACAGTGCACAACGGAAGTGATCTTAATGAACAGTGATCCTGATTTGGATTCACTCACTGAACAGATTAACGATGGATAGACGGAATCAGTGAAACCGACTAAGGTATGATTTGGTATGGGTTGTTATGGTTTGTTATGGTTTGGTATGGTTTGGTATGGGTTGCTATGGGGTGTATTTTTGGTGTGGATGGTCTATTAAAAGAAAGACCGGATGGTGGACACCAAGAAAGTGGGTGGGGAAGAAATAGTCGCAGGAATAGGAGGGCAGGTGGCAGGCGATATATAAGAACCGGCCGGCTCGAAAGTATTTCCGATTCTTCCGCTGCACAGACCCAAAACCTCGCGGACGGCTGAAAAAAAAAACCGCCAAGAGAGCGCAGCCCTGGCCCCAGCGCCGCGTGTGTGCAGGCTGCGGCTCGGAATCAGCACCGACTTTTGCGAGAGCCTCAGCCATGCTTCGCTCCTCCTCAGTCTTCGTGTTGCTGCTGCCCATAAACGGCAAGTGCACGCCATCGTTTCTTTTCTTGGGAGGGAGGTTTATTTCTGTTCCTATTTCGTCGAAGTGTTTGATTGGTTCATGCCTCTGTTTCATGTCTGTCTGTTTGATTGGTTCGTATCTCTGTTTCATGTCAGTGTTTGTTTGATCTCCCCCCCCAAAGATTTATTTTTTTTTTCTTTTTCATTCTTGATGTCTGTTTGATCTCCATCCACTTGGTGATTTTTTTTTTTTATTATTGGCGCTTGGGCGCTCTTTCACTGTACGTCACCTTCACTTCCCACTAAAGCCTTGCCTTCCACGCCGACTCTATTTTCTTCTTTTCTTCTTTTCTTGTTTTCTTGTTCTCTTGTTCTCTTCTTTTCTTCTATTCTGTATTCTGCATACACTATGCTGCTTTGCTTAGTGTATCACTCCAACCTGTCTGTGCATTTCTCTATTGTCTCCTATTCCCCTGCCTGTCGATAGGGGTAGCGCACGGTTAAGCAAACATCACCTGTCAATGCAAGCTGATGGTCCCAGCCACGGCCACCGCCTCGGCATCCCTGAGGCCGATTAGCCTGCATATACCACGCAGACGCACATGCCGCCTGTGCATACGCGGGTGTCAGATCTTGGACACCTGGTCATCAAAAGCGCATACTCGCGTGGTGGGCCCGGAAATTGGCCTTGTTTCGAGGCCATGCTCGAAGAATCGATACATTCCAAGTTGCCTGTTCCGTTGAAACTAGTTGGCTAAGCGTAACTCCTTCTGCAGCCTCAGCCGCTGGTTCCGGAAACGGCTTGAATAGGGGTACGGCTCGACGCGCGCATTTCCCTTTTGGGATTTTCTCCGACCCGGCCCGCAGTACTGCTTACACTAGCAAGTAAGAACCAGAGTCGGTTGACACTTTGGCCATTTCTAAGCCGAGAGGGATTTTGGGGTGCTTACTAATTTGGGATTGAACAAAGGCTAGCGTTGGCTACTGCTTGCAGTTCCTCGGGCATTCCGTTCGCCAAGACCCGCCCCACAAATTGTTCTGCAGACAGTCCCCCACGGAGTTCCGCCGTAAGTCTAGTCCCACCTACCACCAGATACCCGCCACCATCCAACACTGTCATTGCCACTGCCACCGACCTGAAACAGACTCCGAATGACTCTGACCCTAAAATAGAAGCAGAAGGAACTCCTGCTTATATACACTCTTAGTGTGCAGTGACCATCAGATCACGGAATTTGAAGATGTGGATAGTGGTGAAATGAGGGATCAGGGGATCTGAATCAGGATAGATCGGGCTGGGGTACGGGTGTGGTGGGGATTATTGGTGGATCGCGGCCTTGGCGCAGTGGCTGCGTGAGGCTACACCGTGTGTGTGCAGATTGTCAGTGAGGGAGTCTGCGAAAAAGTCTGCAAAGGGCGAGCACAAAGTGAGGGCAAAATATGTACGCAAAATGCACGAAGAATGCATAGCCTGCATATACCCGGCGCACGAAGGATGGACGCACTGCAGACACCCGGAACTCGCGGCGCGCGTGGCTACTTTCCGTTGACATAGTGCGGCTTTAATCGTCGGAGGCTGTGGTGACCCGCGGAACGGCACTTGGCGTGAGCAACGCGCCGAGCGATCCAAGCATGCATTTGCTCTAAAGTCGTCTTGAAGCCGCGCACATGGGCTCTCTGGGCGGCGTGAGCCGCTTGAGCCGCATCGTCGCCTCGAGTCCGCTTATGTCATCATGGTGCATTAACAATGGCTTATATTATGCACCCATACTGTCCAGGTGTCTTTCTGCTGCATTACATCAATAGCGTGGTGAATGTGTACTGTACTAAATGCTTAATAATGGCATTAGAGTGGATGCGCTTAATAATGGTTTGCGTGCTTTACGTGCTTCAGGGCGTGGGTTCTTATTGTCTACACTGCTGGAGGGGGCCTAAGGCTGCATGCAGTACAATGAAGCCCCTTGGATTGTCATATAACGTCATTTCACCTGCGTCTATTGTCCCTTGCCTGAGTGTGTGCTCATGTGTACACTGAGTGTCCATTAACGTATGATTCGTGTTTGTCGGTTAGGAATGGGCGGCATTGTTGTGTGTCGCTTACCTGTTTTACGTGTGTTTCATGTGGGTTTCATGTGGGTTTACGTTCGCTAATGTTCACTGTGGCTTCCTGGTGCACTTTATTGTTCCAGGGAAATGAGTGTACTTGAAATAGTACCTGAATAGTACCTGAATGGTACCTGAATGGTACCTGAATGGATACTTCGAACAATGCCCAAGAACAGTAAGTGTGGCTCGATGTACGGAACAATGAAACTCTATCCTGAGACGTGAAACGTGAAACGTGAAACATGGACGTGTGAACGTCTGATTGTGTGAACGTGTGAACACCTGAAACACTCATGACATGAAACACTCATGACATGAAACACTCATGAAACAAAGAAACACCAAAACCCAAAAACCTCTACCTTTCCTGACCTGACTTAACTACTACAACAACCACCATAAACTTTTACGGTTGAGTTGATGACATGATTTAAGCTTTTTTTTTTCCCTATCTGTTCCTGCACACAACACCCTCTATTCTTTTACCGAGCACTTTCTCTATGTGCGACCTCTTAACCTCCCCATTCATGTAGGTATAAGCTTTATGTCGCTACTAGACTATAACTTATTGTTCGTCTATATCATGCTCTAAACCGTCTTCCCCGCTTTTCTTCTTGCGCTCTTGTCCTTGCATCCGGTTTTCCGTGTATCCGTATATCCGAGTATTCTTTTTGTCAGTGATCCTCGGTCCAACCCCAATCCACTAGTTTCTGTCACCCACTAATTTCTGTCACCCACTAGTTTCTGTCCTGATAACCTCGTTAATGTTACTAACCTTCAAATACTGGTTCCACTAACTCTAGTTTTCAGAAACTCTCATTTTCTACTAAGTCAGTCTCCCATTTATATACCAGCTTAAGGTATCGGTGTAGTGACATAACAATAAAACTAGGCATGTGTCATTTGAGGTGGGTCCATGTTGGTAAATTAAGATTGGCCACTCCCACTATAGACATGTTCCGGTGTATGGTCTAGGGTACCGGGTCCAGGGTCTAGGGTCTACGGTCCATGGTCCAAGATCTAATAAGGTCCAAGGTCTATTAAGGTTCACAGTCTAATAAGGCCCACGGTCCAAGATCTAATAAGGTCCAAGATCTAATAAGGTCCAAGGTCTATTAAGGTCCACAGTCTATTAAGGTCCAAGGTCTAATAAGGTCCAAGGTCTAATAAGTTCCTTGGTCTATAGATGTGTCTTGGTTCTCGCTCGTATTGTAGCTCCACTGTATTTCTGGATATGCCCTTGTTTAATTCCAGTTATGGTCTAGGTTATGGGCTAGTTCTAATTTCTAGCTCTACCAAATTCTGGTTGTAGTTCTGTTAAACGTTATCATATACCAATTGGTATATAGGAACCGTTACATAGTTGGACTGCAATAATTCTCTTAATTGCGTGACTTGAGTAATCAGTTCGGTCATCTGTTTTATAACTCTATTGCTATATAAAGTAATGAGTTCGTGATCTCTGTTTCACAATTGATTCCCTCAACACTGAGCAGGATCCTTGCCTAATATTGTACGGAGCCCAACATTGTTTCATCTGGATAGCTTAGCATGAACATGCCGTACAGTGTTTTTGAAAACTCTTCAAACCAGCGCGACAAAATGGTTCGAACCAAGAAGACAAAATGGAACCAAGACAAAAAGTTTCGTACACCCCTAACAAGTTGTTGTATACAGAATAATAAGGAAACCAGTTCAGTTCCGTCCATTTTAACCATTTTTCAGAACTTGACCCTTGATTGGTACTGCAAGATTCCCAAATGTAGTACATATAAGGCAATCATCCAGATTTAAGATTTCAGAATATTGAATTCTAGTAAAAGTTGGTTTGAACCATTTTGTCACGCTGGTTTGAATAGTTTTGTCGCGCTGGTTTGAATAGTTTTGCCGCGCTGGTTTAAATGGATTTGAAAAACACTGTACTCGCACATGTACTGGTCTCTTAAGTTCATCAGTCACATTTCGCGCGTTCCAACAAGTTCTACCATACTTCTTGTTCTACTTTTAGTTCTACCATACTTTCAGTTCTACTTCTTGTTCTACTTTTAGTTCTACCATACTTTCAGTTCTACTTCTACTTCTACTTCTACTTCTACTTCTTGTTCTACTTTTAGTTCTACCATACTTTCAGTTCTTCTTCTTGTTCTACTTTTAGTTCTACCATACTTTCAGTTCTACTTCTACTTCTACTTCTGGTTCTAGTTCTACTTCTAACTCTAATTCTACTTCTACTTCTACTTCTAGTTCTACTTCTAGTTCTACTTCTAACTCTAATTCTAGTTCTACTTCTACTTCTTGTTCTACTTTTAGTTCTACCATACTTTCAGTTCTACTTCTAGTTCTAATTCTAATTCTAATTCTAATTCTAATTCTAATTCTAATTCTAATTCTAATTCTAATTCTAATTCTAATTCTAATGTCCAATTTACGTTGAATGGTGTCCGATTTACGTTGAATGGTGTCCCGTTGTAGCTAAATAGGTATCTTAAGGGGTGGTCGTATGAAATTTTCTATTAAACAATTACCAAGAAATAATACTGGTCTTTGAATAAGCTGTGATACATAAATAATACTTTCTTTTATGACGTGTATAAAGAGTAATGATAAAAGCAAGAGAAAGCATGAACTGTTAGATTCTGGTTACGTCCAGAATTCTGTTTTGTGTGTTTTGTATGTCCGGGTACGACCTCCATGTTAGATTCTTGAATACGTCTAATACTGGGAGTTATGTTCATTCGTTGATGGATTCCCAATAAGTGGGAATCCGAGTAGTTATGTAGCTAGCC
>NLAO01002124.1:0-14822 GCA_002370835.1 Metschnikowia continentalis | reverse complement strand
TGTTATTCTGTATACAACAACTTGTCCATTTGGTTTGAAAGACTGTGCG
Source organism: Metschnikowia continentalis (assembly GCA_002370835.1). NCBI lineage: Eukaryota > Fungi > Ascomycota > Pichiomycetes > Serinales > Metschnikowiaceae > Metschnikowia > Metschnikowia continentalis. The sequence goes on along the minus strand of NLAO01002124.1, from coordinate 14,773 downwards.
AAGGGGTACGAAACATTTTGTCACGCTGGTTTGAACCATTCTGTCTTCTTGGTTCGAAACATCTTGTCACTCAGGTTTGAATACTTTTGAAAAACACTGTACTATGTTTTTTGGTTAATGATTCCTCCTAGAGGAACCGTCGCACCTTATATAGACTAGTCCGGCATAGGAGAATAGAGGTCGTAATGAGGGCCAAAGGGGTCGCTCAACCTCTGGTCGACCAGTACAGCGTTCAACATCCACATAGGTAGTTTACTACCCTTGGTGGGTCTAACATGGTAGTATAGAGTGTAGTGGTAGTATAGAGTGTAGTATAGAGTGTAGTGGTAGTATAGAGTGTAGTATAGAGTGTAGTGGTAGTATAGAGTGTAGTGGTAGTATAGAGTGTAGTATAGAGTGTAGTGGTAGTATAGAGGTAGTATAGAGTGTAGTGGTAGTATAGAGTGTAGTGGTAGTATAGAGTGTAGTGGTAGTATAGAGTGTAGTGGTAGTATAGAGTGTAGTGTAGTGTAGTGTAGGGTTACAGTGTACGCAGTGTCCGGTTATATTACACATGCAACGCACGTTCCTCGCCGGGAAGGTGAGGCAAAGGTTGTGAATACCGAGTTTCTGAATCAGAATCAGACCGAGTCCGAGTCCGAACCTGACTCTTCTTTACCTTCTTTAATACCTTTCTTTTTCATTATTATCATCATTGTCATCATCATCATCATCATCATCGTAATCTAAATATCACCATCCTGCATATAATGGGTATGATACTTGAAGTCATTTAAATTAGTATCTTTTGTAGTCCTCAGAAATACAAGTTTTTTCTTTTAGTATTGTTCAATGTATTACTACAATTCAGTAAAAATAACCCATTCGAGATTTTACTTACCTAAACTTTGTCTAAATTGTTATTTATTGGTGATGATCTACATCTGACGTCATACCTGCACACAATGCACTCATAGAGTGAATCAGAACTTTGGACAGAACTTTGGATAGAACTCTTTCTTCTACCTTTATTTGATCCTGCATACTAGCAACACCACTAACAATTAATAAATTATACTCATACCCCAACTTGCCTTTTAAATATAGCGAGAAAGAGGGAGAGAGAGAGAGAGAGAGAGAGAGAGAGAGAGAGAGAGAGAGAAGCCTAAGCGCATAGATTACATGCAGGACATGAGAACCAGGTAATCGATCCCAGTCTAATGATTTACCACCAAATACTAATATTATTGTAAATGGTTCTATGACGTCATTAATTGATTTGATTAGTTATTTACTGGTCATGTCTTGATCCTGCATACTATCCCTCTAACAATGTGTTTCTAATGTTTCTAACTGTGTACTGATTGACCACTGATTAAAATGGTAGAGGTTGCGCAGTGGAGGTAGACTGGATAAGAGGTGGAGGATGTGCGGTAGACTGGATAAGAGGTGGACTGCGCTGTGGAGGATGTGAAGTCAGGAAAAGCGACGTAAGTGCATACTAGCGAGCGGGCTTATATGCAGGACACACAAAAAAATACTAATCAATTCTTGTTTTCCCACTTCTTTTCCTTTTTCCAAAAGGTAATCTCGGAGTCAAGAAAGGGCATATTTTATATAGTCCCCCTTTTTCACGAGTTTCCAACGATTCTGCGGCCCATTGGGCTGGGTTGCTGTGCACGGAGAACCGGAGTCCGGTCAGGTGATGAAGTCGCACGGAAAACCCACTTAACCTTTAAATACCCACTTAGCCTCTTCACCACCAGGTAAAACCACTTAACAAAAAAAACATCAATTGTTCAAGCCACGTGATCTGTATACAAGAACAGAACATTAACCAAGTCAAACAGAACTGAACGACTGAAAGTACTGGAAGGATTGGAAGTACTGAACAACTGAACAACTGATCAACTGGAACGTTTTGAAACAAAGGTGAAACGTCCTGAACCACCTGAAACAAACTTGAAACAAACTTGAAACAAACTTGAAACAACTCTGAAACAAACCTGAAACAAATCATCAACTCATTTTAACTCAAATATGCCGTCTTTGGTTAATGGCACTACTGGGGTCACCCTCTATGCCCCTGATAAGCCCTCCATGAACCTCACCATCAATTTCTACTCCAACTTGGCCGGATTCAAGGTGGCCAAGGAAGAAGCCAAGCATGCGGTATTGTGTCTGAGCGACGGTTCCTTGGCTATTCATATTTATGTGTCTGAAAAAGCCAGAACTGGAGAGCAAATCTCGGCCTTGATCAAGAAATGGAAGACCGAGGCCGTGACCCACGACTGGAGGGCTCTTGGCAGCCACGTGACCGTGGCCGTTTCCAAGCTAAACCCCTTGATTTCCGCTTTCAAGGCGGCAGATTTGCCGGTGCAGATTTACCCTGACGAATTATACCCTTCGGAGGCATACACTGTAGATCCGTTGGGCCAGATCGTGGGTTTCACGGTGTCAAAGAACTTGATCTCGCTCAATCCTAAGGTGGAGAAGATGGAAACCCACGTTTTCTCTCTGCAGGTCATGTCGGCAGCAGTGTCGGAAATCTCGGTGGCTGAATCGACCAATCAGAGTGCACGGAACATTGCTGTCATGACGTCCGGTGGTGATGCTCCTGGAATGAATGCCTGTGTGCGTGCTGTGGTTCGTGCTGCCATTTACCGTGGATGTAAGGCCTTTGCAGTGATGGAAGGCTATGAAGGTTTGGTTCGTGGAGGCCCAGAATACATCAAGCAAATGTCGTGGCAGGCTGTGGAAGGCTTCCTTTCCGAGGGTGGTACCAATATCGGTACGGCCAGATGTATGGCGTTCAAGGAGCGTGCAGGCCGCTTGAAAGGGTGCAAGCACATGATCGATGCTGGAATCGATGCTCTTATTGTGTGTGGAGGAGATGGGTCGCTTACGGGTGCCGATTTGTTCCGGTCCGAATGGCCTTCTTTGATCGACGAACTCCGCAGAAATGGTGATATCTCCACTGACCAATACAACAGACACAAGCACTTGAATATTTGTGGTACCGTGGGATCCATCGATAACGATATGGCCACCACCGATGCTACCATTGGAGCATACTCTTCATTGGACAGAATCTGCCAGGCCATCGACTACATTGATGCCACGGCCAATTCCCATTCCAGAGCCTTTGTGGTGGAGGTCATGGGAAGACACTGTGGATGGTTAGCCCTCATGGCAGGCATTGCATGCAGTGCGGACTATATTTTGATTCCCGAGAAGCCTTCGTCCAAGAAGGAATGGGAGAACCATATGTGCAATATTGTGTCGAAGCATCGGGCCAAGGGAAAGAGAAAGACCATTGTGATTGTGGCTGAAGGAGCTATTACCAGTGAGTTAGACCCCATTTCTGCCAATGATGTGAAAAAGGCTTTGGTCGACAGATTGGGCTTGGACACCAGGGTCACCACATTAGGGCACGTGCAGAGAGGAGGTACTGCCGTTGCGTTCGACCGGATCTTGGCCACCATGCAGGGAGTGGAAGCCGTCAAGGCCGTTTTGGAGTCTACCCCCGAAACACCCTCTCCTTTGATCGGTATTGAGGAGAACAAGATTGTCCGCTTATCGTTGGTGGACGCAGTGAGGATTACCAAGTCGGTGGCTGAGGCCATTGAGGCCCAGGATTTTGATAAGGCCATGAAGTTGAGAGATACAGACTTCAGTGAGTTCTTGACCAACTTTATGGCCATGAACTCGGCCAACCACGAAAAACCTGCACTTCCAATCGAGAAGAGAAAGAGAATCGCCATTATTAATGTGGGAGCTCCTGCTGGAGGTATGAACAGTGCCATGTACGCCATGGCCACATACTGCATGTCGCAAGGTCACATGCCCTACGCCATCCACAACGGGTTTTCCGGCTTGGCTCGTCACGAGTCCGTGTGCTCCGTGGACTGGTTGACCATTGAAGGGTATATGTCCTTGGGAGGATGTGAGATTGGTACCAACAGAGCCACGCCTGAAGGTACGGATCTTGGTATGATCGCATACTACTTTGAGAAGTACCAATTCGATGGGTTGATCATGGTAGGAGGCTTTGAAGCGTTTGAATCGTTGCATCAATTGGAGCGTGCCCGGGCCATGTACCCCAGTTTCCGTATTCCCATGGTGTTGATTCCAGCCACCATCTCCAATAATGTTCCTGGAACAGACTACTCGTTGGGTGCAGACACGTGCTTGAACTCGCTTATGGATTACTGTGACATTGTCAAGCAATCGGCCAGTGCCACGAGAAACAGGGCATTTGTCATTGAAGTCCAAGGAGGCAATTCGGGATACATTGCTACATATGCTTCGTTGGCGTGCGGGGCTCAAGCGTCGTATGTTCCCGAAGAAGGCATTGATTTGGCACAATTGGACATGGACATTAAGTCCATGACCGAGCTGTTTGCCCATTCGTCCAGGGACTTGACCAAAAGCGGAAGGCTCATCTTGAAGACCACCAATGCGTCCAAAGTCTTGACCACGCAGGTGTTGGCCGATATCATGAAGGAGGAGTCCAACTATGAGTTTGACGTCAAGACCGCTATTCCCGGTCACGTGCAGCAAGGCCGCAAACCTTCACCCATTGACCGGACCAGAGCGTGTCGTTTTGCTATCAAGGCAGTTCAATTCGTGGAGGATATGAGCGATAAGATTCTGCAGTACAGGGATAAGACCGACTACAATAGCGAGGACAAGGGCTGTTCGGAGAGTGCGGCTGTTTTGGGAGTCAAGTCGTCGCATTTGAAGTTCACTTCGATCCGCAGATTATACGACTTCGAGACGGAGGTGGGTAAGAGAATGCCCAAGAACATTTCATGGGCCGCAGCCAGAGCCATGAGCGATCAATTGGTGGGAAGATGCAGGCTTGCCCAATAAGCAAGGGTCAGAGCCGGAGTTTTCAAGAGCCAGAGTCGGAGTTCTCAAGAGCCAGAGCCGGAGTTTTCAAGAGCCAGAGTCGAAGATTTATTAAGAGCCAGAGTCGGGGATTTATCAAGAGAAGTGTCATAGAATAGTCATCTATTGAAGATAGACAATGTGAAGTTAGTAAAGGTAGTATTGATGAAGGCACATCTGTATAAAGATAGTAGGCAAGGTAGAATGAAGATAGCATTGAAGGGGGAAGTATTGGAGATAATCAAGATGCTACTGGGGCTAGAACGGCAGTCAAGAAGTCATCAGAAGTCATCAGAAGTCAGAATTCGTCAACAGTCAAAAGTCAGAAGTCATCAACAGTCAACAGTCGAAAGTCTCGTATAGGTAGATATAAATAGTTTTGAGGAGGTAGAAACAGTTCAGTTGTAGGACTATTATAAATAGTCATAAGAATTTGAAACCGATATAAAGTTGTTTTGAACAGTCATGAAAGGTTATGGAATATTTTTGGGCTTGTTGGAAGACATAATAGAGAGTCATAAACTGTTAGAACTGTTTAAATTGTTCAAATTGTTCATATCCTTAGTATTGTTCATATCCTTAGTTTTGTTCATATCCTTAGTATTGTTAGTATTGTTCATATCCTTAGTATTCTTCATATCCGTAGTATTCTTCATATCCTTAGTATTGTTAGTATTGCTGAAAAGTGGGTTTCAAACACAGTTGATAGTATTGAAGACAGCATTGGGGATGGGAATGAAAGCGGTAATCATGATCGAGACATTGAAAATTGTGATGATAATCAAAGATCCTGATAGTATTGAGGCTATTATTCAGGTAGAATGTGGAAGTTATAAATCACCAAGAGTATTGGTTTGAACAATATGTTAGTGTTTGAGACAGCATAAGGAGATTTTGAGATGGCATGAGGACTGGATAGACATTGGGATATTATTGAAGGACATTGGAGACCATTGAAGATCATTGAAGGTAATTGAAGACCATTGAAGGTCACTGGAGGTAATTGAAGACCATTGAAGGACATTGGAGATCATTGGAGACCATTGAAGGTCATTAGAGACCATTGGAAATAATCATTCAAGGTAAGTTTGGAGGTCACTGGAGGTCATTGAAGGTCACTAGAGGTAATTGAAGACCATTGAAGACCATTGAAGGTCATTGGAGACCATTGGAGATCATTGGAGACCATTGAAGGTCATTAGAGATCATTGAAGATAATCGTTCAAAGTGAGGTTGGAGATCATTGAAGATCATCAATAAAAGTCAATTGGAAGCATTGAGAATATGATTGAGAAATTGTAGTGATGACTGATGTCTGATGAGTGTGGTTGATAAGGAAGTGTGGAGCGGTCGCTATGTGTAGAACGACCGCGACCTCACGTTACCTCAGGTTCACATACTGTTCCACCAACGTCACCAGATCTAACACCTCCTTCCAGATTCGGATATCCAATACCAATTCTTATGACATATTAAATTTTATGATCTGATTGGGTATTTTGTTTCGTATCTCTCTCTCTGAATCCTGAAGTTGTGTCTGTTCAGTTCAACTCTTCTGGTCTGTGTGATGGATGTTTCAGCTGCACGTCAGCAAAATGACGGTATGTTTTTGGTTCCATTCTCAATTTCCATTTAAAGTTCTTCAAGTTCCCATTTGAAGTCCTTCACGTCTCCAGACGTTCAAACATCTAACTTTAGAAATAGTCAGAGATTTCGGGACGTGCACGCACCAAGAGTTCGGCCCTCTTAAGGATCGTGCTATGGCTCATAACAACCACGTTCTCGCTCAGGCCAAAACATCTAATGCTTTCGACCAGCGCCACTTGAAGGATGGCATACGCCAAGTGTTTCGGGCAATGGAGAATGCTGACCGGCGGCTCCACCGCACAGAGTTCCAGTTCCAGGGTCCTCCTATTCCTGCCAATAAGACACCTGTTTCCAAAAATGGGGAAATAGCTAAAGAAACTCAAAAAGATCAAAAAGATCAAAAAGATCAAAAAGATCAAAAAGGTGAAGGAGTATTGGGAGGTCTGGTTCACATCTCGAACCAAACCGATACATCCGTACACCTCGATGAATCTGTCAATGGCAAGCATGTACATATGCAGAATCTTTCAGGGGTCACGATTGTGGGCCACTCCCGGCCTGCATCCATGAGTCTTTCCGGAGGGACCTCCATAATCCTCAATGTAGCCAGTGATGGCCCCATTATGGTCCAGAACGTCCTGCACCTGGTGCTCTTGGTCAGGTGCCACCAGCTCCGCATGCACGGGTGTACAGATTGCGTAATTTTTGCAGAATTGCCAAATAAGCGTATTGTTCTTGAGCATTGCCGCAGGCTACACATAGGGGGTATTCAGGAAATGCAATTATTGGCGGGGAATTTTTCCGTCGACGATTTTGATTGGCCCTCCAATGCACCCAACCCGCATTATTCCATCATCACTTCTGATAAACTTTTGAGCTCAAAAAGAGTTGATGAGATGAATGCAGAGGATTTACACGAATTGCGGGGTTCGTTTGAAGGGGTATGAGAAGTGTACGAATGGAAAATTGGACAATATGGACAATATGGACACAAATTGGCAAAACGGGTAAATTGGATAAAATGGAAAAACAAATAAAATGCGGAAATAGGAGAATCCACAAAATCGACAATTGGAAAGAATAGGAAATTGGACAAGATGGGAAATTAGACAATTGCGTAATTAGACAAAATTAGACAGAACCGGACAAATGGACAATTGGTCAGAATCATACAATTGGTCAAAATCAGTCTAAATGAATCTATAAGAGCAGGTCCATATCCAATGGTCAAGGAGTATGTGTGCAGAGGTTCAAAAAAGGACAAAACGGGAGCTTAAAATAAGTGATTAAGATTTGACCAAAAATGACCAAATAGTTCAATTGTATCCAGGAAGGGAACGGAACGTGACCCTGCCATCTATAATATGTGGCCTGAAACGTGACCCAACGAAGACACAGATGGTCTGAGCATAGCCCAAATGGGAAACTATTGCGGCGAAAAAAAGGTAAAAATTACCAAAAGTGCCATAAAAAAAGAACCAAAAATTCCCCAAAAATTGATTTCTTCAACCAACTATATCAGTAGAATAATGGCCAGTAAGAAGAAATCACGAGTTTCAAGTGATTTCAAAAAATGGCCTAATATGGTCTAATATGGCCCAAATTGTCCCTCGATTTCCCAATATAGATCACAATGGTGATTATCCCAAAAGGGAAAGTCTAGGGAATACCAAAAGGGGGAAAGGCAAACCTCCCCGCTTAACTCTCCCGATCACCCATGGCAGGCCCATATTTACAGAGCGAGCAAAAAAAAAAGACGCCAATACAGCGGGTGGCAAGGGCTTTATATATAGCCAAATTTTGGGACACAAAGAGCCAGTGTTTCAGGTTCGTTTGTGATACAGCAACAGCGCACATCGTCGTATCGAGAAGAGGCAACGCTGCAAATGTGGTGGTCCATTGTTTCAACGTGAACCGCGTTCGAATTCGCTGCACCATAAGTCTAATTCTACCCGAAAGTCACCTTATTTTTGAGGCGAAACGCCGCCGAAACACAGAGGAGAAAGCCTGCCGAATTAGGAAACCGGACACGTGACAAAATCTCCAGATAATCTTCAGATCGGTTTCATGTCTATATGGTTGGATGGACCCGATGCAGAATATGCTGTGTATTCTGAAGTGTGAAGTATGGCAGCCATTAGTATGGCATATGCACGATTATGTGGGTGGATGCAAGTGTGCGCGGGCAACGATACACCGCGATTCTGCCATGCATCTGCCGTGCATCTGCCGTGATTAACCGCCATTAACCGTCGCTAGCCGCCAGTATCCGGCACTAACCGGCGCTAACCGCTACTCTCCGCGACTACTCTTTTTGCGCCATGCATATGCCTCTAAATCACCTTTGCAGCTGCTAGTAACTGATGGTCTTATTCTTCTACTATATAAAGACGCCGCCTGCTGTCCTCCCCCTTGTTTTTTTTTTCTCCTTTCATCTCTCATGGCTCCTATCATCACTAGACCTAACTCCGAAACCAGTTTACCCTCGGCCCCCAAGGAGTACATTCCTCTTGGCGAGTACCTCTTCTTGAGGGTGGCTCAGGCCAATCCCAAACTCAAGTCCATCTTCGGCATTCCCGGGGACTTCAACTTGGCTCTCCTTGAGCACTTGTACACCGAGAGCGTCAGTAGCAAAATGGAGTTTTTGGGTATTTGCAACGAGCTCAATGCTGCGTATGCCGCGGATGGCTACGCCAAGGTCATTGACGGATTGAGCGTCTTGATCACCACCTTTGGTGTAGGCGAGCTTTCGGCCATCAACGGAATTGCTGGATCTTTTGCTGAATATGCCCCTGTTTTACACATTGTCGGCACCACCTCCACTAAACAGCGGCAACAGGCTGTCAATACATCCCCCGAGGATATAGTAAACATTCATCACTTGGTGCAGAACAAGGATAGCTTGAAGCCACCTCTGCATGATGTGTACAAGAAGACCGCCGAGGCCTACTCCGTGGTGGTGGAGTCCTTGGACACTAACATCGTGGCCAACTTGGAAAAGATCGATCGTGTGCTTACCACAATCATCCAGGAGAGCAGGCCGGGCTATTTGTATGTGCCTCTGGATATCAGTAACATCCAGGTTCCTGCCGAGAGGTTGAATGAGCCGCTCTACTTCTCGGAGTTGAACAATGTGTCGTTGTTGCAGGCAGTATCCCTGCGTATTTTGAATCACCTCTACAAGGCACACGAACCTTCGGTGATTGGTGACATCATGCTCAAGCGGTTCCATGCGCAGGGCACATTTGACCATTTTTCAAAGTGTTTGCCCTCCAACTTCGTTAAGCTCTTCAACAGTATCGAGGGAAGAGTGGTGGACGAAGACTTGCCCAATTTCTTGGGTAACTACGGAGGAATGTTGTCATGTGGCGACAATACCAGGCAAAGAGTGGAGCAGCAGACCGACTGCTTGATTGTTTTTGGGTTCATGGAATCGGAAAACAACTCTGGCGGAGGCTCACGTGACTTCAGCAACATCGAAAACACCATTTTTGTGCACCCCGACTACGTGAGGTTTAACCACGAATATGTTATGATCAAAGACCCCGAAACGGGCGTTCGTCAATTTTCCTTGTGCGACTTGATGTCGCAAATTCTCCATGACTACAATGAGCAGGATTTCGAGACCGATATCTCCGTCAACAACATCGGGGCCAAATCCCAGATGATTCCCCTCTCGTCTTACGACGACAAGGATATAGCGCTGCATGTGATCACGCAGAACAAGTTAATTGACTTCTTCTCCGACTACTTGCAGCCCAACGACATTTTCGTGGTTGAGACCACGAGCTTTCTCTTTGGTGTGCCCGACATCAAGTTCCCCTCGGGCGTTGACTTCTACAGTCAACACTTTTACGGGTCCATTGGGTGGGCCTTGCCCGCTACGCTTGGTGTATGCAGGGCTGAGAGAGATTTGGGCACCAACAGAAGAATCATCTTGGTGCAAGGCGACGGGTCGGCGCAGATGACGGTGCAGGAGCTTTCTTCGTTCATCCGCCACGATATCAAAGCCCCCGAAATGTTTCTCCTCAACAACGACGGCTACACCGTGGAGAGATTCATCAAAGGCCCCACCAGATCCTACAACGATATCCAGGGCACTTGGGACTGGGGCAAGTTGTTTGAGGTGTTTGGCGACAAGTACTTGAGCAAGCACGAAAGAATGCATATCAACGTGATGGAGGACTTGGACTTTGTTGCCCACTTGAAGCCCACCAACAAGATCCGGTTCATGGATTTGAAGTTACAGAAAATGGACGGGTCCCGGCGCCTCAACCAAATGATGCCTCAGAAGTAAGAGGCTACAATACTCTGATTCGTCTCAATATTTTGCATTCCATTTCAAACTCTAGGTTTATTAGGGAACTGATACACTGGCTTCAATTCGTTTACTGGACTTCTTCTTTGGGTCAACATTGCCTTCAATACACTGTTGTTTCTTCTAACAACAAAAACATTATGTAGGGCTCGGAAGTAAGCTTTCTCAAATAGTGGTGTGTGTGGCCTAATTTGGATTAAGCGCATTTGCAGCCATCCCCTAAAAGTATAAAAGGGGCGCCCCGTTCCTAGTTTGGGTTCTAGTTCCAACCATTTTTTTTCCACTCCCCATTCCCCCACTCCTGCCACTCCTTTCATTTTCCCCATTCTCCTCACTCCTCTCTCCAGTCAGAAAATGTATAATGCCATTTTTTAGGGGTATCAAGGGGTACGGTGACAAGGTTCTAGAACATGTTGGCGGCTAAATATCCCCTATTCCAACAATTTGGTTTTAGTGGTTGAATAGCGACACAGGGAAAACAAACGAACGACTGAAAATGAGACAGTGATTCAGTTTACTAAAAGGTCTAAAAGGGCTGCAGTGACTAATTTTGACTAATCTGACTAAATAATTTTTAATGTGGCTAAAAAGTCTAAAGTGACTAAAGAGTGAATGACTAAAAAAGTGAAAACTGAACATAAACTTAAAGATAATAAAGAGGATCCACTTGTTTCAAGTTTCCCGCATCCCTTTAACTGCATAGGTCAACTGTTTTCAATGTGTGGTTTCTCAAGGGGTGGTTTCTGAATGAATGAAACTTCATACATGTTTCAGAAAAAAAATCAGGGGAATATTGAAAAGTCCCAGATCACGTGCCTAGTCCATATTCAAATACTCAATAATATGAAACTGAACTCTCGGCCACTGCTAATTGCTCATTCAAGGCATTCTTAGTTCTGACTTCAGCATATAATTCAATCTCAGGCTAACCTGGTCTGGTGTTCAGAAGTATCAATCAAACTATTATAATGGCCACTCAATCAACAATGATCAGTACAATCGATTCAAAATGATAACGCCAATATTTATGATACAATGACAATTTAATGGCCATGATCAAAGTCGTGGAGACAAGTCAATGAAGACACCTCAACATGTCTAGCCTCATCTTTCCAGCCACCAGGCCCGTGTGAACATCAGGTTGCCCAAAAACAGAAACAGAAACAGAAACAGACAGTGTCATGTTTAGGGTCAGGGTCAGGATAGGGGTCAGTTCAGTTCAGTTAGTCTAAAGAATTACAGAGAACATGGAGAATCATTCTACTAAGATCATTTCCCTTCAATGTTAATGGGATTGCAATATCTTGCCTTTTAGCAACTGTCTTGGTGTTTGAGATCAGGGTATCGGGATGTGGCGTTCCAGATATGGATGGCTCTTGAAATTTATATTGTCAGGGTAAGAGTCCAAACACTACAATTGTGATGTATTCAGTGGAAACTTCACATTTAGGGTACAGTATTATGGTCTAGACTAGTACAGTATGTACTACGCTAGGATATAGTAAGGACTCTGGATTTGGTTCAAACTAGAGAATCTCTACAGTTCATGATGTCTGAGGTGCTCTAGGATTACCGACTTGATTTGATCAATACCAACTATATCATTGCGAAGAATCCATCATCGAAACCAAGGTCAACCCATTAGTTTCTCATTGATCAGTCATCCGACAAACATACCCAATTGTTAATAGGTGGCTGTCTATATTGGATGTCACTATACTATTGAACATTTCATATTTTTGCTGGATACTTGAGAATACCTGAATACTCATACTTATTCCGGAGTTGCGTCCTATAATTCATAGTGGGATTAAGTCTTATGGGGGAAAAATAGTGGGATTTAGTCATATGGTACTATGATGGTACTGTGATACTATGGTATTCTGGTATTAGTGTCTTATAGTCCTGTGGACGTAACAGGTCTTATGGTTCATGGTATTATGGTTCATGGTCTTAATAGCCATGGTCTGATTGTCTTACGGTATCATGGTATTATTTAGATCCGATATGGGTCATCACCTTTGCCAATTTTTTGGATTGTTACCCGCAAAAAAGGCATCAAGTTCAAGGATGTACACAGTCTCGGAAGGAGAACAAGCATGTCCATCAGGATAGGCTTGAATGAGGTCGGAGAAAATGATGATAATATTAAACTGAAACTACACCAACTGAACACATCAACTGCAACTACACCCATCTTTCTACACCCAGATGTGGACAAGACATTAGGATGATATACATCACCACGTCATTATATTTTCAAAGGACCAAGGACAAGACCTTCTCGATAATTTCAAAAGGATCAAGAACAAGACGATTTCCAAGTTTCTCCAAAAACCAGCTCTGAAAAATATCTGAAAAATCAAGGGGAGGAGGTGGATAAATGGAAGTTATAACTTTAATAGTTTTGGTACCTGTCAGTTGTGTGTTTTTTTTTAAGTGTTATTTATAAGGCTGGCAGCAACCTGTATACAACACCCAAAATTAAACACCCTATTACAGTGTTTTTCAAAACTATTCAAACCAGCGCGACAAAACTATTCAAACTAGTGCGACAAAATGATTCAAACCAGTGCGACAAAATGATTCAAACCAGTGCGACAAAATGATTCGTACCACACTAGCAAAATGTTTCAAACCAATGATTCAAAAAGTTTCGTACCCCCTTGCACAGTCTTTCAAACCAAATGGTTTCATCGAAATTCCTCAAACTATTTTCCGTAAAATAATACGAAAAACCGAATTAATCCCACCAATGCCCTATTTTTTTTTTTCTCTTTTTTTTCTCTTTTTTTTTTGCTTTTTGTTTTGTCGTATAATGGCATATTTTTTTTAATAATTAGAATGATTGACGCTCTAAGCAAGCTTTAACATACTCTCCAGCGTGCCTGCAGAACCCTTGATAACTTTGGGGACTTACTTGTTCTGTAGATTGTTGAATCGCAGGCGTCAACTCCTCTTTCTTTTCTAACCTAGAACTCTTGACCTTGGACTTACAAACGGCCCAAAATTCTTCGATTGCATTCAAGCAAGGAAAGTAAGGGGGCAAGAAGACAAGCTCTAAGTTGCTCAGGGCAACCAATAATTTNCGATTGCATTCAAGCAAGGAGAGTAAGGGGGCAAGAAGACAAGCTCTAAGTTGCTCAGGGCAACCAATAATTGGAGATCACGGCGCTTGTTAATGGCAGCATTATCGAGAACTAAGTACTTCAATTCACCGAGTTTATCAGAAGACTCTATTTAATCTATAACTGATTTCACGAACGCGTAGAAATGGTTAGCAGTGGTATCTCTTGGCACTACTTCGGACTTAGACTCACCTGCGTCCAACTTANATCAGAAGACTCTATTTGATCTATAACTGATTTCACGAACGCGTAGAAATGGTTAGCAGTGGTACCTCTTGGCACTACTTCGGACTTAGATTCACCTGCGTCCAACTTCCTCTTCTTGCTTGATACGGGCTTAGTGGGCTATCGAATTTTTAAACTGATACATCCCTAAGCAGATATCGCACCTATAAATGATACATTTAATCCTCTTGTTACAGGTACGTGTGTTATTGCCTTCTCACCTACCGAGGACCAACCGTATTCTCTCCTCATACTGATGTTGANGATACATTTAATCCTCTTGTTACAGGTACGTGTGTTATTGCCTTCTCACCTACCGAGGACCAACCGTATTCTCTCCTCATACTGATGTTGAAGCCGGCTTCATCAATAAAGATACAGTTTTTGGTAAAGTTGAGTTTGTGTTCATACTCTTTTGCCCATTCGTACCGTTGCTGCTTGATATCGTCCAGATCCCTTCTTATAGGCCATTTGGAAATACGCTTGATGCTCAATTTGCACACTTTATTAACAAACCTATACAATGTTGCGGCGCTGACCTTGATGTTATTGATTGTTGCCCGGATACTATCTGACATAGATTGCAAAGTAACCGTTGCATCGGCCTCAACCAATCCTTGCAAGTATGACTTGTGCTCTTCGG
>NLAO01002120.1:0-44745 GCA_002370835.1 Metschnikowia continentalis | reverse complement strand
TTGAGCGGCATCAATTGTGAGAAGAGTTCACTGATATCTAGTTTAGAGAAGAATATAAGTGATCTATGATGAACCCTGAAGCACAATACCAAAGAGAATTATTGGAGACCAATGTCATAACAATTCCAACATATTAGAGAGTTAAGGCAAAACTCTCAACACAAACCAGTGCAGCAAAATGGTTCGAACCAAGAAGACAGAATAGTTCAAACCAGCACGGCAAAATGATTCAAGCCAATAATTCAAAAAGTTTCGTACATCCCTAAAAAGTTGTTGTATACAGGATAACAATAAAACCAGTTCAGTTCCGTCCGTTTTGACCCTTGATTGGTTCTTGACCATTGATTAATACTGCAAGACTTTTGTCCCAAATGTAGTACATATGAGAAAATTGTCCAGATTTAAGATTTCAGAATATTGAAATCTAAAGAAAGTTGGTGTGAAACATTACGCCATTTGGTTTGAAACACTGTGCGAAGGGGTATGAAACTTTTTGAATTATTGGTTTGATTAATTTTACTAGTGTAGTTTGAATCGTTTTGTCGCGCTGGTTTGAATAGTTTTGAAAAACACTGTACTTGATGTTTTTTTTTGTTTTTTTTTTTTTTTTGATTACTATCATCCTGCATATATACATCCTGGTTTGCTGCAAACATGGCACAACTTGCCGATGACCTACATATACGCGAACTATATACACTCTTGAAACCATTAACGTTTCGCGCCCAATGTCCTCCAAAAAAAAGTACCGTGGCAGTGCAAACTTTCAGGAGTGCACATAATATTTTCAACGAAAAAAAAAACCCGTACACATCAACATAGTAAAACCCGTACATCCCCAATAAATTCATCGCAGCGGACTCGTTTCATCGGAAACCAGGAAAATGGCGCATATGCAGGATTCGTCAATAAAAACTTTCCAATTTCAATAATTTCAAATATACAGATTGGACCAAAGCGTTTCACCTATTATTTCCAACTCTTTTCCCTTTTTTTTTTAATGGTTTAAAAAGAGAAAAAAAGTGGGCCCCTGTGTTATATGCAGTTCCCCTCGCGGAATCTTCCTTAAGGCCCACGAAATCTTCAAAATCACCACCAGCTCTTTTTACCGCCACGGCACATCATTCAGGTCCCGCCGCTGCAGCGTTTTCTGCGAAGACTCCCCGACATCAGCATAACGTGAAACAGTGCTGAAACACGTCTGAAACGCCTTCTCTGCAGTCCTGAAACAACCCCCCTTCTGCTGACCTTCTCACACCCCATCACCGGCCACGTCTCATCAACATACGTGGTGCTGAAACATAGGTAAAACAGCGCTGAAACACCAGGCCACACTTTATTTTTTTTGTTTGTGATCCTGGACTTCCCCGTCAGTATTACACTTCCTATCGGTATTATACTTCCGTCCGTTCGCTGCACGTGATCCGTCCCAAAACTTCTTCTCACCAAACGTTGATTTCCAACTGCCGTATCCGGTAACACCACGTGATCCAAACAAACCAGCCTTCCGCCTAACAATAACCGATCCAGATCTACTTGGTCCTAACCCAACCAACCAATCAGATCTCTCCTGTTCAATATCAGAGATCTAGATCTTCTTTCCTATTCAATATCAGAGATCTAGATCTTCTTTCCTGTTCAATATCAGATCATCCTTTTCTTCTGTTTTCCCCCTTTTTCCTGATCCACCATGCGTTCAGTCCTTAATTTCATCGACAAGCACCAAATAGCAATCACCCGAAATCTAATCGTGGCCCTTTACGTGGTGGACTTTGTCTCCCGCAACACATTCCCCCAGGTGCATGCCGTCACGTCCAAATTCTTACACTTGCAGTACCTTCTATCTGGAAACCCCCGAGGCGTGGGGTATGAGCGGGCTACTAACCGTACGTCAACCAGTACTATTGCCAGTAACATTGTGGGCCCCGGGCTGCCGTCGGAGCCTCCGTTTCCTGAGCCGGTGCAGTATGGGATCGGGGCTGACGACGGCTTTTTCGTGGCCTACAACGTGGTACTCATCACGTTCTGGAGAGCCATCTTGATGACATATCTTTTCGACCCGCTAGCTCTTTGGATTTTCCAGATCCAGCTGAAAAAAGCCCGGGTCCGGTTTGCCGAGCAGTCATGGGCAGCGGTTTACTATGGATTCTCGTTCATTTTCGGCTTCTATCTCTACTATCATTCGTCTTACTGGAACAACATTGAACACATCTTTGTGGGGTGGCCTCACAACCGATTGTCGCCCTTGTTCAAGACCTATTATTTGGTTATGATAGCGTTTTGGTTGCAGCAGGTGTTGGTATTGAACATCGAGGCCGAACGGAAAGACCACTATCAGATGTTCTGTCACCACATCGTCACGTGCCTGCTTGTGATTGGGTCCTACTACTATTACTTCACACGGATCGGTAATTTGATTGCCTGCATCATGGACTCCGTGGACATTTTGTTGTCCAGTGCCAAGATCCTCAAATACCTGCGGTTCTCCAACGCCTGCGACGCTATGTTTGGCCTCTTCACGCTTGCCTGGATTGTATTGCGTCATGGCGTATACAATTATCTCTTCTATGTCAGCTGGACCAAATCGTCGCTGTTGATGGCCGATACCATGTGTGAGCCTGGGCTCAACTTCTCGCAGAGTCGCATCTGCTGGACGCCGCGCATCGTTCACGGATTCCTTGCCCTCTTGGGTGGCTTGCAGATCTTATCGTTGATCTGGTTATATATGATTGGCCGGGTGGTGTTTAAGGTGATCAAGGGCCAGAACGCCGAGGATGTGCGCAGTGATGAGGACGACACCGACCACGAAACCCCGGTGGACACTTCACTGGACTCCACCGAGTCGCAACTCTCCGAGGAGAAGATCCCCTTGCGCATCCATTAATAGTATGAACTTCTGTACTTCCTCTTATGTATATATTGTGTATCCGCAGTTTACCCAGACCACGGATCACGAATTACTCACTAGTATCAGTCCGTCAGCTCCACAAGTAATGAAGTATTAGTAGTAGTTAGCTTTAGGGGAAGTAGAAGTAGTAGATAATAATAAAAGAAATAGAACTAGCAGTTAGTAGTAAATCCAGGAACGCTAACAATAGTCGTGGTCAGTAATAGTAGTCTGTCTCAGTCTCAGTAGTCTGTATCAGTCTCAGTAGTCTGTAGTAGTTAGTAGTACTCAGTATACTTGGTAATAGTAGTTTATCTCCAGATATCCTAGTGTTCAGTGTTGAGTAAAAGTAGTCAGTGGTCAGTAGTCAGTGGCCAGTGGTCAGTAATCTGTAGTCAGTAGCCAGCAGTAGTGAATCCAGGAAGGCCAGTGATAGTTAGTAGCAGTCAGTATTGGTTAGCAGTAGTCAGTATTGGTTAGCAATAGTAATGGTCAGTAGTAGTCAGTAACAGTAGTAAATCTCAAGTACCCTTGTAACTAGTAGTAGTTAGGGTAGGAGCTAATGATAGGTATCAGTTAGCAGGAATAGTCCAATTCAAGAATCAGTAATAGTAACTGTGGTATGCTAGCCAGTCTCAGTCTCAGCCAGTATCAATCAATCAGTCCCAGTCCCAGTCCCAGTCCCAGTCCCAGTTCCAGTCTTAGTGTCAGTAGTAATAATTACTAGTAGTAATCACTAGTAGCAGTGGTAGGTAGTAGCCAGCACTAATTAGGAATAACTGGTAGTCGTTAGTATGAGTAGTATATCTCAAGATATGCGTACGTTTAGTAATAGTCAGGAAATATCGTACCTCTCAGCATATCAATAGTCAGTAGTCAGTAGTCAGTAGTCAGTAGTCAGTAGTCAGTAGTCAGTAGCTAGTTAGTCAGTAGTCAGTAGTCAGTAGTCAGTAGCTAGTTAGTCACCAGTTAGTCAATAGTCAATATTCAGTAGTAGCAGCAGCAGCAGAAGCTAGGAGATATCATAGTGGTTGGTAGTTGGTAGTTGATAGTGGTATATCCCAAAATACCTTAGTAATGGTCAGAAGCAGTATGACTCAGACCATCGTTTTCGTAGTAGTAGTGTAATAATAGTAACTGTAGTTTGTACTAGTTTCCTTCAGTAGGTTATCTTGAATTACCTCCTCAAGAGTATCCGTAGTTAGTGGTAGTCTGTAATGTTTGATATAACTTTAGTTAGTAGCAGATAACAGTAGTGCATCTCCGACTATCTCAGTTTATCTAAGTAATAACAGTTGCAGCAGTAGCAAATGTCAAGATATCTTTGGAGTGGTGAAGATGTAGTTGGTTGTAGCAGTAGTAATTAGTAGAACTGAGAGTTAGTAGCAGGTATTCATAGCAGTAGTATCTTTCAGGAAGGTCGGTATTAGTAGCAGTTGTAGTGGTAGCAATAGGTTTAGAAGGGACACTGCCAGCAAAGGTATTATTCATCGGCATTAGTGGCTAGTATCAATACATCTCAGAATGTCGGTAATGGTTTTCAACGCTTGAAGTATCATTTTGAATAGTAGTATAATAGTAATGTATTCCAGGATACCTTGATAATAGAACTTAGTTCTTAGTAATAGTGAATCCCAAGTGGTTGGCATTAGTTTATAGCAGCACTATGATTGCGGGAAAGTTTATCCCTGAACACCTTATTAATAGTAGAATCGGTAGTATTTGTAGTTAGTGCTATTTGCAGTCAATAGCAGTCAATGGCATTTGCAGTCATAGTATTATATCTCCGAATAGGTTAGTAGCTGTAGTATCCAGTGTCAGTAGCAATAGAAATCAGCAGGAGTAATGACAGCAGGAGTAATGACATCAGTAGTAGTATTTGTCATCATTGGTAGTGTTTATCATCATTGGTAGTGTTTAGTACTACCAGTATTTGTCAGTATGGTGGTACTATACTAGTAATAAATATCAAATACCTAAGTAGTATTTGCAGTTCAAATCATGGTAGCAGTCGTTAATACTAATAGCTAGTCACCAGTAGTACCAGTTAGTAGTGAATACTATCGTAATAGTCAGTAGTTGTATAACTGTATCAATAGTCAGTAGTAGTAAATACCATCGTAATAGTCAATAGTAGTAAATACTATCGTAATAGTCAGTAGTTGTATAACTGTAGCAATAGTCAGTGGTTGTATAACTGTAGTAAAAGAAAGTACTACTTAATTGCAGTAATAGTCAGTAGCACTAGTCAGTAGTTACCGTAATTGTAGCCATAATGGTTGCTCAGAATTCCCCTAAATGGTCATGTGTGTGTTTAGACGTATCAAGGCAAAAAAAAATTGGAGACCCGCTTCGAGGGGAAAATGGCCCCTTTATATATTGCGACTCAGGGGATGAAACACGGCTGGTGCATTTGGTGCATTTGGTGCATGGTGCATGGTGCATGAGCCTGCGCGAAGGTGGCTGCGAAAACGCACCCCCTCCCACACCCGTACTATATAAGGAGGGGGTCCCCCCCCCCATTTCCAGTGCGCATATTTTGTGAGTGTTGACTTTTTGTACTGGGTTTCTCCTGTGTGTTTTTCTTGGGTAGTTTTCCTGTGTGTTTTTAGGCGATCTTATTTCTGTGTCGTTTTGAACAGTACGATTGATGCAAATGGCTAGACTTTATTTGGCCGGCCTAGCTTTGATTGGTTCAGGGCCTTTACATCCATGAAATCGTCAGAATCGTCCCTCAGAATCGTCCCTCAGAATCGTCCCTCAGAATCGTCCCTCAGAATTGGCTCTCAACTTATGCACAGACTTCTGACCAAAGGAGATAAAACTCTTCTTTGAAAAGAGATTGGCATCTAAAGTGAAGAAACGAAACATAGATACAGAGCATCAAATACAGGATAGAATACAAGGTTTGAAGAAATGAAGGGAGGAATGAATAAAAGCAAAGAATAGAAGAGATAAATGTATAGATAAATTGTCAAATGAAGATCCAGAAGGAAGATCAAGAAATGAAGATCGAGAAATGAAGATGAAGAAATGCCAAGGAGAGAGGAGATATGAAAGGAAGAAATAAAGCAAGAGAAAGAAGAAGAGAAATATGAAGATTACGAAATGAAGAGTACGGAATGAGGATTCAGGAATAAGAAGAGAAGAGAATCGATGAAATTTATAAGAGAATCAAGTGGAAGTGGAGCTCCTTTTATAAACATTCCCTTTCCCTCATCCTCTTTATTTCCAGTTATCAGCCAATAGAAGGTGGCGAGCTGTCAGATATAAACAGGGCAGTATAGCTTTGCATTGCACTCTGTCTATTTCTTTGTTTTTATATTTATATTATATTGCTCTTTTGCTTCTCGCAATCGGTGTCTGTTCTATCAGTGCAGTCAGCAAGTGGAGTTGTCAGCTGCTCGTCTATAAAACCGTGGAATAGAGACACACGATCATGACGAGGAAACCCCAAATGACCAATGCTAAAGATGCCGATTTCAACAAGTTATTTCCCGCTTCTCCGGCGAGCTTATATCCGAAGAGACCGGGAAGAATGAACGATATGGCAGTTGAACCCGTGGCTCCCACTATGGCCAAAACGAGGGCAAATGATTGGATGGTAGCTGCGGCTGTATATCCCACCACAAGGAGAACAGCAGTGATGACATAGAAGGTTTTCTGGGGGAAAGGAACCACGAGGCCAGATTCGGACCCCGAAAGTTGAGGAGTGGCCGACTCCAAAAGCTCTGGATTTGACCTGTTTTCGGCCAAAAGAGGAGCGGATTCACGTGGCTCGGAGTTAGAACCAGCTCTTTTTCCGTATACCCAATAAAAGATATTGTTGACGGAGATTCTGGCGGGATGGATCATGAGTGGGAACGAAAAAACCACCATAAACACAATGGCCAAGCGCCCAACGGTGGCCCTCCACAGACTGGGGTACTGCACGATCACATTCCCTTGCACAAGATCGCCAAAGGTCAAGTAACCGGCCAAACCAACAATGCAAAAGAGGAGTCCTGCACACAGGATCGCCAGGTACACCAAGGCCGTCAACAGTTTCAAGGACTTATTCTGGGCTTCATTGATAATAGAGAACATGTTCTGGTGACCAGTGAATGCAAACACAATGATGGAGAAAGTGGAACACACCTGAGTCCACAGACCTGGAGCCCAGGACACGTGACCTCTATATTCGTGTGGCACCGAGTCCCCAACAAATTCTCCCACCACCAACACCACCAAGTAAGCTATAGCCACCAAGCCCAAGATGGAGGTATATTTTAAGGAATCAAGGTTGCGGAGAAAAGATAACGGCACGCAAAGCAAGGCCGAAGCCAAGATCCAAAAGGTGCGCACGTGACCTTCAAAGCCAACCACATTAGGAAACACCGTGGGCATCAAGTCACCAATCAACACAAGGTACGAAATGGCACATCCATAGCATTGTACTGCAATGGCCACGTCAAAAGCCACGGAAAGTCCCGGGTACGTCCGGGAGCAGAGGTTAAAGAAAGTTGCATGGTTAGAGGGCACAAATCTGCTGGAATAAGCCTGGAGAAAGAGGCCGAAACCAGCAGTAACGGCAGCAAGCATAATAATCACCACTCCCAAGAAGATTCCATCGGTCAGAAACGCCAACGGCATGGACAAGAGTCCTGCACCGATAATGGTCTTGACAAGCGATATAAACGAGGAAGTTTGCGATGCACCAGTCATATTGAGATTGGTATCGATGAAGAACTGAGTTTTTTAATGGTAGGTACTGCTGTTTGAATGAGTACTTCTGTATGAGTACTGCTCTTTCAATGAGTCTAAACTGACAGTTGTCAATATTTTTTGACTGGTTCTATGAGTACTGCACTTGATACAAAGATTGAGCACTGTACTTATTGTCAATAAGTAACAGATGAAGGGAGGTACTCGAAATGAATCAATAAAAAGTACCTGGTTTCAAAAGTATCACTTGAACTGATGTGAAGAATAGTACTTGAGCTGAGGTCAATAGAAAGTACTTGGTATTTCAACTAAGTACTCAATTGTCAATAGTCAGTACTGCACAGAAGCTCAATAGTAAGGACACACAATTCAATGAGTAACTGATATGAGAAGTAACTATTGGGTTATTTCAATGAATGGTTTAATGAATAGCAGTATCAATTAGTGACCAATGTAGGAACTGATGTAATTTATGGACACTGACGAATTCCAATAGTAAGTATTTGAATGAGTAGGTAATTTCAAAACCTTAAATGATGGCCAAAGAAGCAGGTCTTAATAATCTGATTAACGAGTGATAATCGATTATAAAAAGGTAGAAAAATCTGAATCAACTAAAATCAATATTCAATCGAATAATAGTTAGACTAATGAATTATTAGTAGCAGATCTGGGATTTCTTGATGAATCAGGGGTCAATGAGTCAAAGGGTTAATGAATCAAAGGGTTAATGAGTCAAAGGGTTAATGAGTCAAAGGGACAATCAGTCGAAGGGTCAATGAGTCAAAGGGTTAATGAGTCAAAGTGCCAGAGAGTCAAAGGGTTAATGAGTCAAAGGATCAATGAGTCAAAGGGTTAATCTGTCAAAGGGTTAATGAGTCAAAGGGTTAATGAGTCAAAGGGTTAATGAGTCAAATGGTCAATTAGTCAAAGGGTTAATCAGTCAAAGGGTTAATGAGTCAAAGGGTTAATGAGTCAAAGGGTTAATGAGTCAAATGGTCAATTAGTCAAAGGGTTAATCAGTCAAAGGGTTAATGAGTCAAAGGGTTAATGAGTCAAAGGGTTAATGAGTCAAATGGTCAATTAGTCAAAGGGTTAATCTGTCAAAGGGTTAATGAGTCAAAGGGTTAATGAGTCAAAGGGTTAATGAGTCAAATGGTCAATTAGTCAAAGGGTTAATCAGTCAAAGGGTTAATGAGTCAAAGGGTTAATGAGTCAAAGGGTTAATGAGTCAAATGGTCAATTAGTCAAAGGGTTAATCTGTCAAAGGGTTAATGAGTCAAAGGGTTAATGAGTCAAAGGGTTAATGAGTCAAATGGTCAATTAGTCAAAGGGTTAATCAGTCAAAGGGTTAATGAGTCAAAGGGTTAATGAGTCAAAGGGTTAATGAGTCAAATGGTCAATTAGTCAAAGGGTTAATCAGTCAAAGGGTCAATGAGTCAAAGGGACAATCAGTCGAAGGGTCAATGAGTCAAAGGGTTAATTCGTCAAAGTGCCAGAGAGTCAAAGGATCAATGAGTCAAATGGTCAATTAATCAAAGGGTTAATCTGTCAAAGGGTTAATCTGTCAAAGGGTTAATCTGTCAAAGGGTTAATGAGTCAAAGGGTTAATGAGTCAAAGGGCCAATGAGTCAATCTGTCAAAGCGCCAATGAGTCAATCAGTCGAAGGGTCAATGAATCAAAGGGTTAATGAATCAAAGGGTTGATAAGTCAAAGGGTCAAAGAGTCAAAAGATTAATGAATCAAAGGGTTAATCAGTCAAAGGATTAATCAGTCAAAGGATTAATCAGTCAAAGCGTCAATCTGTCAAAGGATTAATCTGTCAATGAGTCAATCTGTCAATGAGTCAATCTATCAAAGGGTTAATGAGTCAATGAGTAACTTGTGTCAATGATTAACTGGTGTCAATGATTAACTGGTGTCAATAGTAAGTACTAGACTGAATGAGTATATTTGTCAATGACTAGTAAGTTACTTTTAGGGTGACTTTAGGGTGACTTCAGTTGACGTAAGAGGGAGTCAATCAAGGAGCTGAGAATGGGTAGTCAGTAATCTGGAAATGAGTAGTCAGTATAGTGAATCTGAGTGGTAGATCTGATTGATAAATCTAAGTGGTAGATTTGAGTGGTAAATCTGAGTGGTAGATCTAAGTGGTAGATCTGACTGGTAAATCTGAGTGGTGGATCTGATTGATAAATCTGATTGATAAATCTGAGTGGTGAATCTGAGTGGTAAATCTGAGGGGTAAATCTGATTGGTAAATCTGTATGAATCTGGGGCTGACCAATGAATGGGGTGGATTTGGATTGACAGAATGGTAAAAGATACTCGCAGTCAATTGTGGAGTGGCTTAAGTTATGCTCATGGCATGATCGCACGAGAATTATGTGCACCCGTACACCCAGCCACACCCACTTTACTTTTTCATTCCAAAATCCTCTTCAAAAATCTAATTAAAAATCTAATTAAAAATCTAATTAAAAATCTAATTAAAAATCTAATTAAAAATTCAATCAAAATTCAATCAAAATTCAATCAAAAATCTAATCAAAATTCAATCAAAAATCTAATCAAAATTCAATCAAAAATCCTCTCCAAAATCCTCTCCAAAATCCAATCAAAATCCACTCCAAAATCTAATCCAGTATTCCTTTCAACATATAATTTAATATATATTAATTTACAGGGATACGTAAGTTTTACTTTAAAAGACCAAATTGAAAGATGTGTCGAAATGGCTGAAACTCTTTACCCCATTATGTTGAGAGTGAACAATAAATAATCATTTCAGAAAAGGAAGATGCACGCTCATATAAATCTTGGAATGTGGTATACTTATTTCTACTTATTTCTTAAGGCTACACTTATTTCTACTTATTTCTTAAGGCTACACTTATTTCTACTTATTTCTTAAGGCTACACTTACTTCTACTTATTTCTTAAGGCTATACTTACTTCTACTTACTTTTTAAGGCTACACTTACTTCTCTGGTAACTTCGGTACCACTAGTGCTAATGACAACTCACGTTATTTTCTCACTATTGTTGATCGTTTCTCTAGGTATACTGTGGGATATCCTATTCGCTATAAGTCAGATGCTGTTGAGGCTATTCAACGCTTCATTACTTCCACGTTCAATGCTCTTGGGTGCTCTCACTACCCTCGGGAAATCCGCTCGGATAATGGACGGGAGTTTCAGAATGCGGCCTTGGCAAACTTCTTTCTTCAAAAGGGTATCATCCACAAGTTTACTGATACCTATTCTCTATAGACGTGTTAACGCCAGATCCGCAACGACAGTTGCGGCACCAGGAGGACCAATGAGTTATCAGTGCTCATTGAAGTATTATCAATACGAGATCTTTTGGTGGGTCTGGTTCTTGGAGGTATCTTGGTATACCTCAGGCAGTTGATGTAAAATTAAAGTTATTAATAATAGAATGAGGCGAAGTCCCCACTATATAATGGAGAGGCTGCAAAGCGATTGTTATGCTCCCAACGGATCAACAGACGAACAAATTTGTTCAGCGTCTGGTCATCTGTGCATACCTTGGACCAAGCCCTAATCGTGGTGGTCATCGGTACTTTACCTATGATCCTCCTCAGGTGTTTGACTCAGGAATACGAAACAATGAATCAAACGCATTGGAAATTTGTTTCGACGTGCGAGCATCAAAACGTTTAATTGCAGGAGGTGGACGAATGCCACCAGGAATTTCCAAACCAGAATTGCGTAAGATTGCGTATTGATAATACTTCAATGAGCACTGATAACTCATTGGTCCTCCTGGTGCCGCAACTGTCGTTGCGGATCTGGCGTTAACACGTCTATAGTGATTAAGAAGAAGAACCGCCAATCGAACAGCTTCAGGCCAGAAAAAGACTGGCACTGAACCCAGAAGAAGAATTGTTCTGGTTTTGTCCTGGATAGTTCTACTTTTTAAGGCTATACTTACTTCTACTTACTTTTTAAGGCTATACGTACTTCCTAATACATTGTTTTTCAAAATGTTTCGAACCAAGACAAATACATCTTAAATCTTAAATTTGAAGGATTGACTCATATGGTACTATATTTGGGATAAAAGTCTTGCAGTATTAATCAAGGGTAAAAAACGGGCGGGGGGGGGAAGAACTGAACTGGGTTTCCTTGTTATCCTGTATATAACAACTTGTTAGGGGTTATGTAATCATTCATTTTATTCTTACTAAGAAATACTAAGTAAAGAAGTATATGAGAAATTACACAGGCCCCCGTATCTACAAATCTTTTGTACTGGTTACTCTTTAAGTCTATTTGAACTACTGTAGTGGAATAAGTGTATTAGTTTTGTAGAATTGATTTGAAAGACTGTGCGAAGGGATACGAAACTTTTTGAATTATTGGTCTGTTTAATTCTGCTAGTGTGGTTTGAAACTTTTTGTTGCGTTGGTTTGAATAGTTTTGAGACACACTGTAGTGTACTGTGGTATTTGTAGTAGTATATAGTATAGTATAGTATAGTAGAGTGTATAGTCTAGTGTATAGTATAGTCTAGTGTAGTAGTATAGTGTATAGTAGTGAAGTATAGTATAGTATAGCATAGTATAGTGTATAGTAGTATAGTATAGTAGGGTATTAGTATAGTAGTGTAGTATAGTATAGTATAGTGTATTAGTATAGTATAGTGTATAGTGTATAGTAGTGTATTAGTATAGTATAGTGTATAGTGTATAGTAGTGTATTAGTATAGTATAGTGTATAGTGTATAGTAGTGTATTAGTATAGTATAGTGTATAGTGTATAGTAGTGTATTAGTATAGTATAGTGTATAGTGTATAGTAGTGTATTAGTATAGTATAGTGTATAGTGTATAGTAGTGTATTAGTATAGTATAGTGTATAGTGTATAGTAGTGTATTAGTATAGTATAGTGTATAGTGTATAGTAGTGTATTAGTATAGTATAGTGTATAGTGTATAGTAGTGTATTAGTATAGTATAGTGTATAGTGTATAGTAGTGTATTAGTATAGTATAGTGTATAGTGTATAGTAGTGTATTAGTATAGTATAGTGTATAGTGTATAGTAGTGTATTAGTATAGTATAGTGTATAGTGTATAGTAGTGTATTAGTATAGTATAGTGTATAGTGTATAGTAGTGTATTAGTATAGTATAGTGTATAGTGTATAGTAGTGTATTAGTATAGTATAGTGTATAGTGTATAGTAGTGTATTAGTATAGTATAGTGTATAGTGTATAGTAGTGTATTAGTATAGTATAGTGTATAGTGTATAGTAGTGTATTAGTATAGTATAGTGTATAGTGTATAGTAGTGTATTAGTATAGTATAGTGTAGTAGTGTAGTAGTGTAGTAGTGTAGTAGTGTAGTAGTGTAGTAGTGTAGTAGTGTAGTAGTGTAGTAGTGTAGTAGTATAGTAGTATAGTATAGTAGTCTAGTATAGTGTTATGTTCTTTATAAAGTGTCTTAATCTAGTCTTGTACTCGTTGGTGGTTCCCAAGGAGAGGAACCGAAGTGGTTTATATACTTTGAAGAAACATCACACCACCCAGGCGGCACAAGCGAGTTTCTCTACCAAACTGACGATTGCCACGAACAATTCTTCCGCCTATAGGGATCCCAAATCTGCTGCCTTACCTTCCACCACCACTTTAGCGTCCCCACTTGAATTCTCCCCAAAACCTGCACATCACCATTATTCTACGGAACCACATAGTGCTGCACTTGACAATTCTGTTTCCGACCCAGCTACGTCCATCACCCCGCCTTTCACTTCTCACACCTTAGGTAACGACCTGAAGGGTGCTTCAACTGGCCCGGGGGAGGAGTCCTGGAGTCAACAGTAACGAGTACCAGATTAGGTTAAGACAAACATAACATATAGTATAGTGTAGTGTAGTATAGTGTATAGTAGTGTTGTGTAGTGTAGTGTAGTGGTGTAGTGTATAGTATAGTATAGTATAGTATAGTATAGTATAGTATAGTATAGTATAGTATAGTATAGTATAGTATAGTATAGTATAGTATAGTGTATATAGTATAGCGCGGCTCCTGTTTCTCAACACTCCCTCTGAAGGTTGACTCCAATATCGTTAACCTTCGTAACTCAGTAGGTATTTCTTTACGGGATCTTCTTTACCAAAGAGACATGCTACGCTGAGATGAAGGCACATGAAGAAAAACTAACCCTTTTTCCCGGGAGCTCTGTCCTTCTGCTGTCTAACTATAGGGCGTTGTTTGGGTTTTCACAATTCTCAGATGATTACAAGTTTAAAGCAAGATTAGATGTCAGAGGCCATACAACAGCCGAAAGCATTGACTTTGAAGAAACATTCATACCAGACATCCTCCAACAGGATATGTGGATTATCTTTGCACTTGTACCCATCGTGAAATGGACGTGAAAGTCAGCTTTCCTTAACGTTAAGCCTGACAAAGACACTTACTTGAGACAAGTACCGAGCTCCTCTTATAAGTTCATAGTTGGTTCCAGAGTAAATGTGTGTCTTAAAACTCAACAAGCTCCTATACGATCTAAAGCAAGCTCTGGTTGTCTGGAACCAAGTTATTACTAACTAGCGTGATGTGGAATTACAAAACTGCTAATGAAAACATGCACTTGTCAGAAGCAAGCAAACTTTTGTTGGGTACTATTTTTTGGAAATAGTTTAAAGATGTGTTAAGATGAAAGAAAGATGAGCAGCAGCTTTCAAATGAAAAAAATTAGGAGAGGCCCAGTATTTTCTCGGCTAAACAACATGCGTGGGAAATGGTAGTACTAGATTTCATCTAGAAGATTATACTAATAATCGATTATCAAGCTCTGTGCTCACCAGTTGACGGTAATTATTTACCAGCTGACCTAAAACTGCTCCTTAGGGAACGAATTGATACTGGCAGCCATGAAGGGACTTCACTACTCAATATCGACCTAACATATGAACACATATGTCAATTGATGTCAAACGTCAAGCTAGGGCTAATT
This sequence comes from Metschnikowia continentalis, assembly GCA_002370835.1. Lineage (NCBI taxonomy): Eukaryota > Fungi > Ascomycota > Pichiomycetes > Serinales > Metschnikowiaceae > Metschnikowia > Metschnikowia continentalis. The sequence continues at coordinate 30,166 of NLAO01002120.1, read as the reverse complement.
CTGATGTCAGCTCACCTTTAAAACTAACGACCAAAGTCAATAAATCCTAAGGATATATATACCATAGTGTATGGCACTTGCCAGTCCTATGGAAATCGATATCACAAACAATGGTTGAAGTCTCATTACTCAATTCTGAACTAGTTGCACTCATACTCTTAAGTGATGCTCAAATTACTACACTTGGGTCACTATGAGAAAAAAAAAAAAAAGAAAAACACTTGGTGAAGAAAGTTGAACCACATACCAGGTTAACTACCATGGATAATTAAATTGCAACCATAACGGTCAAGTTCGAAGGATATAAGCACATCATAGTCAGAGCTGAACTCATGAGACAAAGAATAGTGACTCACCAAATGATTGTCCTACTTTATTAATGCTGAAATTAACTATAGATGCATTGGTTAAACATCCCGTGAGAAATACCTACTGAGTTACGAAGGTTAACGATATTGGAGTCAACCTTCAGAGGGAGTGTTGAGAAACAGGAGCCGCGGCTCCATGTTTCCCTGAGATCGCGGTTACTCAAGTGACCGAGGTTATGTGAAGGCTCACCCCAATATAAAAGGACAAGCTCCCGCTATTCTATAACAACAATCCGAAATATATATCAACTGAGGGAGGACATACCAAGATGTCTGCCGACACCAGACCCACCAATATGAACTAGTGTAGAGGTACTGATGTTTGCTGAGGACCTGGATTGATTCTCAACAATATAGTATAGTGTATAGTGTATATAGTATAGTGTATAGTGTATAGTGTCGTGTGAAGTATAGTGTAGTTTATAGTTTAGTGTAGTTTATAGTATAGTATAGTGTATAGTATAGTGTATAGTATAGTGTATAGTATAGTGTATAGTATAGTGTATAGTATAGTGTATAGTATAGTGTATAGTATAGTATAGTGTATAGTATACTCTATGTTAGACCCATCATAGGTAGTACCCTACCTATTGAGGTATTTTGAGCCTACACTGTCTAATCCTAACAATAGCCACTTTAAGACGCTGCGGCTCAACATTGTACGATGTTGGGACGGCATTCATCGCTATTGTTCTCGTGTTTAGTCCCTCCCTCGGAGGAATCATCAACCAAAAAACATAGTACAGTGTTTTTCAAAACCATTCAAACCAGTACGACAAAATGTTTCGAACCAAGACAAAATGTTTCGTATCAAGACAAAATGTTTCGTATCAAGACAAAATGTTTCGTACTCCCTCGCACAGTCTTTCAAACCAAATGGCATAATATTTCACACCAACTTTTATTAGAATTGAATATTCTTAAATCTTGAATTTAAATCTTAAATTTAAATCTTAAATCTGGAGGATTGCCTCATATGGTACTACATTTGGGATAAAATTCATAAGTTTTGCAGTATTAATTATAAGTGAAAAACGGACGAAACTGAAACTGAACTAGTTTCCTTGTTATCCTGTATACAAAATCTTGTTAGGGGTCATGTGTATTGGTTTGTTAAATTTTACCCCACTGGTTTGAATCATTTCGAATGTTGAAAGTGAGCAATGAATGATCATTTCAGAAAAGGGAGGCGCACACTCATTAAAATCCTAGAGTGTGCTATACTTACTTCTTGATGCTATACTTACCTTTTCTATATAATATGAAGGTCTAGCTCTCACATCATTCTTGTGTGGAAAGCTTAGCAGAGTCCTGGAAATCTATATAAGATGGGACTCTGGTCAATACCCTAGTGTTAGTTAACTAATCAGAATATCGTATAAGAGGAACATACCAAGATGTGCTCTGCTCCTAGACCCACCAGAAACAGCCAAACCCACAGGAACAGCCAAACCCATAGGAACAGCCAAACCCATAGGAACAGCCAAACCCACAGGAACAGCCAAACCCACAGGAACAGCCAAACCCACAGGAACAGCCAAACCCACAGGAACAGCCAAACCCACAGGAACAGCCAGACCCACAGGAACAGCCCAACCCACAGGAACAGCCAAACCCACCAGAAACAGCTCTCGTGTAACTCCTCAAGTATTCACATATTTTGATGAGTCTATGAACTTTATCCAGGCTACTCCATATCGTATGCTGGACTGTACTCCATGGTCATTGAGAGGTCCTCCTGGTGTATCTACCATAAAAGTTCAGTTAATGTTAAGTAATCTACATTGAAAAACACTGTATACAGTGTTTTTCAAAACTATTCAAACCAGCGTGACAAAATGTTTCAAACCAAGAAGACAGAATGTTCCACACCAACTTTTATCAGAATTCAATACTCTGAAATCTTAAATCTGGACGATTACCTCATATGTACTACATTTGGGATAAAAGTCATAAGTTTTGCAGTACTAAGCAAGGGTGAAAAACGGACGAAACTGAAACTGAACTAGTTTCCTTGTTATCCTGTATACAACAACTTGTTGGGGTTATGTGTATTGGTTTGTTTAATTTTGCTAGTGTAGTTTGAATTGTTTTGCCGCACTGGTTTGAACCATTCTGTCGCGCTGGTTTGAATACTTTTGAAAAACACTGTACCAGCCAGCCACCTGCCAGCCACCACTGTGCACCTTCTCTTACAACTATATAAGCACCTCAGAATTCTCCCTTGGAAGAACCATCGGCGAATGAACGTAGTAATTAGAGTACCTGACGTAACCGGAGTATAAAAATTAAAGCTTAATACTCTCACAATGGTTTACCATATTTTGTCATGGTTTTCATGTTTTGTCATGGTTTTCATGTTTTGTCATGGTTTTCATGTTTTGTCATGGTTTTCATGTTTTGTCATGGTTTTCATGTTTTGTCATGTTTTGTCGTGGTTTCCATGGTTTCCATGGTTTACCATATTTTGTCATGGTTTCCATTGTTTCCATGGTTTACCAAGGTTTATCATGATTTTTCATGGATTGTTAGATTCTTGTTGTAACGTTTATACTAAGTTATCTATATTCGTTGATGATTCCCCGATATGAAGAATCTGAGTTGCATATATACTAGGTTTTAGAGGCAGGCGTGCTGTTTAGGTGGCTGTTTAGGTGGCTGGTCGGTGGCTGGTCGGTGGCTGGTTGATATCTGCAGAGAGGCTTAAACAATCCTCAATAGGTAGGCAATTACCTATGCCGGATCTGACTTGGATTGTCATGATTTTTATGGATTATCATGATTTTTATGGTTTATCATGATTTTTATGGATTGTCTGTGATTCAGGGTTATTGAAACAATTATGTGGAAATCACCTGCCCCTGGCAAGAGGTCGATTAATCCAAGGAGGCTTATGGAACTAGTTATATTCTTATATTTATAATGTCATTACTCAACCCATTGTTCAAACTGAATTGCAGGAAAATTGTTTTATTCTTGTTGTTACGTCAGGTACTCTGTTTAGTATGTTTTTTTTTGTTGATGATTCCTTAGGAAGAGGAATCTTGGCTTTTTAAATGGTTGCCATCCGGTCGCCTAGTCAACGGGTTGTTGCTAGGTGCAAAGAGGGAAATCTTTCCACATATATCCTGGTCCTTGAGTTCATCACATTCATCCTGGTCCTTGAGTTCATCACATTCATCCTGGTCCTTGAGTTCATCACATTCATCCTGGTACCTCGAACAATGATGGTATAGAAGTGGCACAATGGAATGGCCATGTTAAGATTGGAAAGCCTAGGCTCAAACACTGAACTAGTAGAGCACTACCGAAGATGGATCTAACACTGGTAAAGTACTGGTGTAGTACTGGTGTAGTACTGGTGTAGTACTGGTGTAGTACTGGTGTAGTACTGGTGTAGTACTGGTGTAGTACTGGTGTAGTACTGGTAAAGTACTGGTAAAGTACTGTTGTAGTACTGTTGTAGTACTGTTGTAGTACTGTTGTAGTACTGTTGTAGTACTGTTGTAGTACTGTTGTAGTACTGGTAAAGCACTGGTAAAGTACTGGTAAAGCACTAGTATAAGTCCAGGATGAATACCAAAGAAGGTTTTCCGAGGGTCGGGTTCGAAACCCAGTTTTGACTAGTTTAGTTACTTTTCTATCTCGCCTCGAAATCCATTCTCCAGCCCAGTCCCAGAATCCCAAGTCCCATCACTTTTAATCCCCGTCACGTCTTAAGTCTGTGAAACTTGCAGTCAGTGGCACTTGCAGTCAGTGGCACTTGCAGTCAGTGGCACTTGCTTGGCCTCAGACTTTCGCAGCCACGCGTCGCGCTCACCTCACCTTATCGCACACCACACAACTTCACACCAACTTCACACCAACTTCACCCCAACCTGATAACCCGACCACTTGACCACCTGACAACCTGACAACCTGATAACCTGATAACCTGATAACCTGATAACTAGACAACTAGACAATCTGACAGCCTGATCTCAATCACCACTTCCAAATAAGAACTAGGTCAGATCCAATTCTGCATTGAAGTTCATCTGACTGAATCACTTGGATCACTTGGGTCACTTGGGTCATAGTTCACAGAAAACCACGTCACTGTTCTATTCAATTATTGACCTCTCTTAGAGATAACCATTCTTTATCTTTACCTTGGCGTTTGACATCAGGTCATAATATCTCCAGTTCCCAGTTGCAGAGTTCCTCATTCACTCATATCTTCATATCCATATCCTCATATCCATATCCATATCCTCATATCCATATCCTCATATCCATATCTTCATATCCATATCCATATTCTCATATCTTCGTATACCTATACGTATACGTAAACTTATCCAGTTATTCAGCTCTAGAGTTATCTAGACTTTCCATCCAGTTATCCATCTATAAAGAATCTGATTTCTCCAGTACTCTGTTCTCCTGTTCTCCTGTTCTAGAATCATCCAGTTCTAGAAGTATCCAGCTAGAGAGTTTTGCTTTTTGTTATTCCGGTTATCCAAATAATATAGTTGTTCAATATTCACTGGTCCAGCTTTATATTATTCAGAACTTAGTTCTCCAGTTGCTGTTCCCTTTACTGTTCCTGTTCCTGTTCTAGCTCCTAGTCTTTGTTATTCTAGTCTCTGAGTCCTTAGTTCTGTTCTGTTCTGTGGTTAGATCTCCTGTTCTCAGTTCAAGTTCAAGTTCAAGTTCAAGTTCAAGTTCAATTCTGCTCTGTTAAACCTGCTCTGCTCATTCTGTCAGTTCTGCTCTGTCAAACCTGCTCTGTTCATTCTCTCACTTCTGCTCTTTCAAACCTGCTCTGTTATTCTGTCAGTTCTGCTCTGTCAGTTATTATCTGTTCTTTGTCATCATCGATTTGGTGATGCTCTCGTCGAAGGTGGTTGCACGCGTGTTTCATGAGGACTCATTCAAAGAGCCGTCCACACGCATCACGGCCACGGCCGCTGTTCTTTCCACGGAATATATACGACTTTTCATCAGAGAAGCCGTTTTGAGGGCCAATAACCACCGTGTTTCGGAAGGAGGAGCCATGATCGATGGCATCGACAATGTGCACGACGATAGCATTTCCGACATAAATGACCAACTTAATCTGGACGATACTCTGGCCGACAGGGGTCTGGGTGTTTCCACACAAGTGCCTCCCAATACCGACGGCAACGATATCTTGGCCACGCGTCATTTGGCCGCCATCAGTGGTCTCTTGGTGATGGACTTTTGAGATCCTCCACTTTTCCATCTCATTCCACTTGTTCATCTTATTCCACTTGTTCATATCATTCCACCTGTTCATCACTGATTGTTTATCAGAATCTCATGTATACTGACTAGATAGTCTGACTAGAGTCTGAATAGAGTCTTTTTCTGAAAGCTCAAAGATGGTCACATACCTCTTCCTTCAGCCAATGTGCTGGAAACTTCATCTTTTCGTGCCTTGACTGAAGCTCAATTCTTTCATTGCAATTCTTTCATTGCAATTCTTTCATTGCAATTCTTTCATTGCAAGCTTTTTTCAGAGTCGAAAAGTGGCCTGGTTATGCCAATTACTGCAAAATTGCATCCTTTTCCTTTGGTGTCTCGGTACCTGTGATCCCCATACTAGTGTGTTAGACATTAGGATCATTGCTATCAACAATTCCTGGTACCCAAACCCCCTGGATTCACATTCTGAAAGTAATGCCTTGAAAATTTATCGACCTCTTAAGAAATTATATTGGGACTGCATATAATGAGGTGCCCTATCAGTATTTTCGACAGAACTCCAAAAAGGCCCACCTTTGTCCTGGTTGTTCCAATCTCAGTTATCTTCTTGAGTCAATGAACTCCAAATTTAATACCCAGACGACTCAAATGCACTTTTAGAATGCATATATCTTCGGTTATATTGTGTTTCTGCATATAGATCCCTGGTTCCATTCCCTGGTTCAATGATTCTCCAAACTAGTTCAATAATCTTTCAATGACCTCTTAATCTTAATGCAAGAGTAGAACTGAAGACCACCATTATAAAATATCTGTTTTGATGGAAGTACGGGTAGGATCTGGTCTGTATGCAGGATCTTACCCAATTGGGATACACTTCCTTCCCTGTTTCTCCCTCTTTTCCTTTCTTGCTAGCCCTTCCACCGGTCTCCATTATAATTCAGTTATCTCCCAACAAGAATACTTTCAAAATATTCCCATAAATGGTGTTCCACAACAATTCATTTTAACTCTCATGAGGAGTAGATCGCAGTCACACGCTCACGTGCGCGGGCCATTGCCCTTTTCCTGCACCCAGGCCGCGAAAATTTTGTCGTCCCTCACTGAGCCTTTTCCACTGCAACTTTCTCACCTTCTACTTACCGAACAACAGAAACTAGCAAATATGGTATGTTGAAATGCCCGGTGTCATAGAACTTATCCATGGCAAGCACACAACCGTCCGATGTCAATCCATCCAAAAAACGATAGCCAAAAAGACAAACTCAAGAAAATGAAGACAATGGCAGAATCAGATAGAATGAACTTATTGAAGACAGAATGACAGAATCAAGATGTGGGAAGATGAATATCATTATGGTTTCATTTAGTTCTGGATCTCGAAGGGCAGTATAGCAATCCTTGGGTGTCTTGGTCCTTCCTTGTAATCCCATGTCTGTTTTTTCCCCTGTCTGTTATGCTGCCTTTTTCCTGTTTTTCCTTGATGTTGTCCCAGTAATCAGTGTTTGAGTCCTGTCTTATTCATTGTCTTCTTCTATCTTTCTTTGGCTTCTGGCTTGCTGTCCAATAGACGTATACTAACTTCCAGGGTCGTGTTAGAACTAAGACTGTCAAGAGAGCCTCCAAGGTTTTGATTGAAAGATTCTACCCAAAGTTGACTTTGGACTTCGAGACCAACAAGAGAATGACCTCTGAGATCGCTGAGATCCAGTCCAAGAGACTCAGAAACAAGATCGCTGGTTACACCACCCACTTGATGAAGAGAATCCAAAAGGGTCCAGTCCGTGGTATCTCTTTCAAGTTGCAAGAGGAGGAGCGTGAGAGAAAGGACCAATACGTCCCAGAGGTCTCCGCTTTGGACTTGTCCCACACCAACGGCCAATTGGAGGTTGACACCGAGACCGCCGACTTGGTCAAGTCTTTGGGCTTCAAGATTCCTTTGCAAACTGTTGCCATCTCTTCGCAAAGAGGACCAAAGAGATTTGCTAAGAGAGCTTAAGCATTCCATATTAATGTATATTGCCGTTTAGATTCCGTAGGCCCATATGTTAGCAACTTGAACTGCTGTTGCACTGTCGGTACCAGCTTGCACTGTTAGTGAACTATTTTCCTTTGGTGTACTGGTTTCCTTGGCGCCCGTTGTTGGTTTGACCTGTTTAAAACCGGTTACATTATGACTCTGGTCACAGATTCGCTTGTACCTGGTCTTTATATCTGAAAGATCAACAGGGATTGGACTGGTTAGGTAGTTTTCGTGGTGTACTGATGTCCCACGGCCAATGGGCGCATTCGGTTTGGAATTACGCACCAAAAAAACCTCCGCCAAAATCATTCACCACCACATCATGTTGCGCCAATTCGCCAGAACCACCGCTAGAATCACAGCCCACAACGGCAGCTCATGTAGAAGTACCCTCCGCGGGTCTTCTGCCGTTTCGGGCAGTCTTTCCGCCAAGACCCCCAGCCAAATGGCCTTCACCAGAAACAGCAGCATCATCGCCGTGCACAGAGACATCAAGGAAGACAACCAAAACCTCCCCTTTGAATTCACCAAAGAAAACTTGGCTCGTGCCAAGGAGATCATCGCCAAGTACCCTCCCCAATATAAGAAAGGTGCTTGTATGCCGCTATTAGACTTGGGCCAGCGTCAGTTGGGCTTCACATCCATCTCCGTCATGAACTATGTGGCCAAGTTGTTGGACATGCCCCCAATGAGAGTCTATGAAGTGGCAACCTTCTATACCATGTACATGAGACAGCCCATGGGCAAGTATAATCTCCAGGTGTGCACCACCACGCCCTGTCAATTGTGTGGTTCCGACGAGATCATGAAGGCCGTCACCGACTTCTTGAAGATCAAGCCCGGCCAAACCACTCCCGACAAGATGTTCACGTTGCAGGAGGTCGAGTGTTTGGGTGCATGTGTCAATGCTCCAATGATGGCCATTGGCGATGACTTCCACGAAGACTTGACGGCGGAGAAAACCGTGGCCATTTTAAAGACTTTGCAGGAGGGCAAACCTTTGGAGAAGATCGGCCCTGTTTCGGGTAGACACTCGTGCGAGCCTTTCAGCGGTAGAAAGGTCTTGTTGTCCAAGACCCCCAACGACATGAGAAATCACACCAGAGCCGACTTGTGATTTGGTTGTAGTGCATTCACCTTCGGGTTCATAAATAGATAATCTGGAATTACCAAGAGTAGACAAAGACTACCCAAGACCCCAATACTCCTCAAATGATTACCCAAGACCCCGAGACTCCTCAAATGATTACCCAAGACCAACCAAATATTCCGCCAAAGACAACTCAAGACTTCTCAAAAGACTACCCAAGATTCCTCAAAGACTACCCAAAGATCTTTTCGGGAGACCTAACTTTCCCAAAGAAACCATTATTCATTTACACCTAATGTTGATGCGCTTGGCATAAAAACCACTAGTTTGAAGGGATTGACTTGTAGCTTTCAATGTTGATTTTTTATCTGAACCAAGTACAGAACACAATTCATGCATCAAATCATTTGACCCTAAAAAGACAGTCACGCATCAAAGTATTGGACTCTAAAAAGACACACTCAGAAACTATAATTTTTTTTTTGTCCACTGATTCACAAATGCAACCCATTTGTAAACCTATTCTTTTTGCCCCTATAAAAAGTACACAATTGCTTTCAATATATTTGTATGACTTATGACTGTCCCATAATCACATCCCCTAATAGGATCCATTCTTGTTTTCCTAATGACGGCCATTATCGGAATATTCTTGCTCTATATTAAGGCTCTAGTACTAGGTGCCTGAAAACCTCAGTAATACAAAATTTATATTGGTTGTAAAATATGGGGGAGGTGGCTTCCTTAAATACCCCAATGGCTGTAAATCTGCAACTTCATGCAACCATTGAGGGGTGGCCCCTATATGTTTCCAAATGGCTGTAATATGCAACTACCTGCGTCAACTCAGAGCTTGCCCTACTCAAAAGGCTGTAATCTGTAGCTTCATGCAATAGGGATTTGCTTTTGCACACGTATAATACGGACTATACTTATATGCATATGCACACAAGGCTGCGGTGTTTCACTCATGAAACTGCTGCAAAAACGAACCGCACATATATAAAGGGCGCTCCCTCCATGGTCAGCCCTCTCACCCTCTTTTTAACAGCCATAAATTCAAGCATGATGCTTTTACAAACAATTTTGATTTGTACCTTGCTGCTTCGAGATTACTGTCACGGTGGTGAATCAAGAAATACGGTCTACACTTTGGCGGCTGTCAATGACAAGTTGGTTAAATGACCTTTTAATAATACACAGGGCATTACGAAATGGGAGGTTACTTATTGTCACTATCACAGTTAATATTAATTGGAATGGTGAATAATAAGTGGAGGTGAATAATAAATGGAGGTCAATACTAAGTGGAGGTCAGGGACATTGCCTGTGTGATCCGACATATAAGGCGCCAGGATCTAAGGTTAAGGATGAGTCAGAATCGTGACTTCGATAGGTTCGCAGTCAGTCTGCACGCAGGTAGCACGTAATCTCGTGCGTGGGTGCGATTACACTCTGTGCGCAGGACGAACACACTTTGTGCGCAGGACTATCACACCTGGGTATCCGGCATTTTCCAAGCTTCACCCGTCTTTTATTCCTCATTTTGAACAGGGCTGCTAATTATTCACCATGACAAAGTACAGCATCGAGACGGACCTCGTGTTCACGAAGTCCACTGACCAATACAACGCCTCCGTGCCACCCTTATACCAGTCGGCCACATTCAAGCAGGACTCCTTATCCAACATGGGCGAGTACGACTATACCCGGTCCGGAAACCCCACACGGACTTTTTTGCAAAACAAGCTCGCTTCGGTGATGAAAGCAACGCAAGCATTTGCCGTCACATCCGGAATGGGATGTCTTGATGTGATTGTTCGTCTACTCAAGCCTGGTGACGAGGTGATTGCTGGAGACGACTTGTACGGAGGAACCCACCGGTTATTGACATATTTAAACAGCAAAGGCGACTTGAAGGTACATCACTACGACACCACCAACACCGAGTTGATCAAGAGCAAAATCACCCGCAAAACAAAGATGATCTTTTTGGAGTCGCCCACCAACCCGTTGATCAAAGTGTGTGACGTCAAGAGCATTGCTGACCATGCCCATAGCATCAATCCAGACCTCATAGTTGTGTTTGACAATACCATGATGACACCATTGTTGATGACGCCGCTAGACTTGGGTGTGGACATCCAATACGAATCCGGCACCAAATACTTGAATGGCCACCACGATATCATGGCCGGAGTGATTGCAGTTCGAGACCCAAAGCTTGCAGAAAGGGTATATTTTGTGGTCAACTCCACCGGATGCGGCTTATCGCCATTCGATTGCTGGCTTTTGAGCAGAGGTTTGCGCACATTGGCCGTTCGTTTGGAGAAGCAGCAACAAAACTGCGTGAAGATTGCCGAGTTTTTGGAGCTGGTGGGTTTTAAAGTCAGGTACCCAGGGTTGAAGTCACATCCACAATACGAATTGCACAAGAGCCAGTGCTCAGGCGCAGGAGCCGTGCTCAGTTTCGAAACCGGCTCCATCAAGCTCTCAGAGAAGATCGTGGAGTCCACGGATATATTCGGCATTGCGGTTTCGTTTGGGTGTGTGAACTCATTGATCTCCATGCCTTGCAAAATGTCCCATGCATCGATCGACGCCAAGACAAGAGAGGAAAGAGACATGCCTGAGGACTTGATCCGGCTCTGCATAGGTATTGAAAATGCGGATGACCTCATTGCAGACTTGACATCTGCATTTTTAAAGAGTGGTGCCATCCAGAGAAACGAAAAGAGAGAGTTGTTTAATTGTGCCGGAGTCCAGCCCAAGTTGTAACTGGTCTACTGTACAATGAACGACTCGACTAAATGTCTTGACTAAGGCATAAAGAATCTTGACTGTCTTCCGGAATGTCTTTAATTGACTAAATGTCGTGGCTTTCTAGTCTAGTCAGATGCCCTGACTGTCTTGTCTTGACTGTCTTGTCTTGACTGTATCGTCTTGAATGTCTTGTCTTGACTGTATGGTCTTGACTGTCTTGTCTTGTCAAACGTCTTCTTGTCTTGATTGTCTGGTCTTGACTATCTTGACTAATGTCTAGTCCTGACTCTTGTCTTGACTAACATTACTAACTCTTCAATCGTGAATGTCATGTCTTGACAATTCTTGATTGATGCCTCCAACAGGCTTTCAGAGCATATATCCTCCAACAGGTTTGTGAGAACAATACATTGTAGAACAGACATTCCCAAGGACTGTTTCTTTGTCTAGTAATTAGTTGTAACTATTAGATGTACGATATTTTCGCTATATGTAGGATATCCCATTAACACGCGCGTCGCGTTCCGAAACACGTCCTACTACTACTTTCTTTTCCAACACCAGCAACAACACACGCTGTACGGCCCGAATTGTCCCCATAGTCAGCCAATCTGATTGTCCAATCAAAAAGAAGCGATTGAGTGAAAAAAGCACCCGATTTTGACCATTTTAGGCGATTTGACCTCAAGATCACTACGCGCCACCAAAACGCCCTCCAAAAACCCCCCGATTTTCCCCAAAAAACAACCCCTAAATCCCCCTGAAACGCCCAAATGGTCGATTATCACGGTGTCGTTCCAGGAAGCTTGAAAGAAGCGCTCTCCAAATCCAGCCACCAGAAATGGCAAGGAAAGGAGCTCCTCGTGCAGGTCACTAACTGCAAAATCATCAACGAGGACTCGCCCACAGATAAGAGGTACCGTTGTGTCATGAGTGACGGCAAGGACTCCATGCAGGGCCTTATTGATGCCAGCTGCAACGCTCTGCTTGAAGCCAATGGATTCTCCAAGCTCTCCATTGTTTCTCTTAAGCAGTATACGCTTGCCAAGACGTTGAAGCGCATCATGTTGATATCCGATGTATCTGTGTCGGTGGCAAAAGCGGAGAGACTCTCCAGTTCGGTGACCCCGCTTGATGTGTACTTCGACCTGCATCCAGAGGAGGATATTGCCACGGTGGTTGGTGGTAGTGGTGGTAGTGGTGGAGATGCAGACCGGGAAAAGGCCCAAAACGCCGCTGCTCCCCTGAAACCAGAGCCTGTAGCCAGTTCCAGGCCCAATGTGCCCAACAAGACGGAGCGGCCCGTCAACCCCATCGAGTCGCTTTCTCCGTACCAGAACAACTGGACCATCAAGGGAAGAGTCTCCTATAAGGGCGATATCCGCACGTGGTCCAACAGCAAAGGCGAAGGAAAGCTTTTCAACGTCAATTTCTTGGACGAATCTGACGAAATCAGAGGCACTGCTTTCAACGAAATGGCTGATAAGTTCTACGATCTCTTGGAGGAAGGAAAGGTGTACTACGTGACCAAGGCACGCATCCAGCAGGCCAAGCCCAAGTTCCTGCACCTCAACCACCCCTACGAGTTATCGTTGGATCGGGACACCGAGATCACTGAATGTTTCGACACGTCGGATGTGCCCAAGATCAACTTCAACTTTGCCAAGTTGGACCAGATCCAGAACTTGGAGAAGGATGCAGTTGTGGATGTGATTGGTGTAGTTAACGTGGTCAACGATGTGTTTCAGATCACTGCCAAGTCTACAGGAAAGCCTTTCAACCGCAGAAACATCACCATTGTGGACGATACCAACTTCGCCATTGATGTGGGATTATGGAACGCCACGGCTGTGGATTTTGCCATTCCCGTGGGATCCGTGGTGGCCCTCAAGGGCGTGAAAGTGCAGGATTTCGGTGGCCGTTCGTTGAGTTTAACCCATTCGGGCAGTATCATGAACAACCCCGATATTCTGGAGGCATACCAATTGAAAGGATGGTACGATAATAAGGGCGACTCCGAGACCTTCAAATCGTTGAAAGCAGAGACCTCTACTTCCACCGACATGATCAACAACCGGAAGACCATTGGCCAGGCCGAAAAGGAAGGGTTGGGTGAAAATGAAAAGCCCGACTTCTTCTCGTTGAAGGCATCGCTCAACTACATCAAGGCAGACAACTTCTGTTATCCTGCGTGTACCAACGAAGTCAACAGCAGTGGAAGAGGCCCCTCTCCCTGTAACCGCAAGGTGATCCAAGAGTCCGACGGCCAATGGCGGTGTGAGCGGTGCAACTTGACGTACGCCGAGCCCCACTACCGGTATATCTTGAACGTCTCAATTGTGGACCACACGGGCCAGATCTGGGTCACGCTCTTCGACGAGGATGCCACCAAGGTGTTCAAAATGAGCGCTGGTGAAATGTTGAGGCTCAAGGAGGACGAGGAGTCCGGCGACTTTACCAAGCTCATTAGCTCCGTGACCATGAAGGAGTACAACTTCCGTATCAAGGCCAAGCAGGATAGCTACAACGGAACAGCAAGGATCCGGTACCAGGTCAGCAGTTTAAGTGAGTTGGACTACTCCGCCGAGTGTGCGCTGTTGGTCAAGGAGTTGGAGGGTGTTCTCTTGGTTTGACCAAGGTACTGAACAAAAACTGGACTGAAGGTACTGAACTGCAGATAAGAAGCTCAAGAAACAAGATTGAAGGATTGAGCTAAAGAGAAGGATTAAGAGAAGGATTTTAAGAAACAAGATTAAAAGTTGAACCGAAGAACCATTGATTGTCGGTTCAATGAATGGGTTTTCTACTCTGAATAATGAGGGTGTATTGATATACAGTACAATGATACTGAGCTGGACCCAAGTCCTCCAGAACCTAGTCCTGGAGATTGCCTATACATAAGATGTGATTATATATACCATATTGCTCTACTCTACATTCCTATATATATATATTGACTACAAGTATAAGACACTATAACATGTTTATACTTATAGGTATAGTGTTAGTATAGTCATAGAGTTAGTCATAGGATTGGTATAGGGTTAGTATATTCATTGGTGGTGCAACTCCATACACTCTGATGGTGTACCGTTGACAGTGTAATAACTTCATTGAAGCATCTGTCACATCCACCATTCCACCATTCCATCGGTCGACATCACCAATGTAGTCTTTCAACTTCAAGATATAGTCCTTAGATTCACTCTAATCTAATCGTCACCAATCTCTAGGTTCATTCCTAGAACCTTTTTTGATGTTCCCAACTCTCATACAGAACGCCCTGGTGTGCTTGTTCTGTATTACTTCCACAGAAGGTTGTTTTTGTCCAATGACTTCCCGTCTTCAACGTAATGCAATCAATAACTTCCCGTCTTCAATATGATGCAATCAATAACTTCCCGTCTTCATCTTTGTGGTAAACACGCGGTTGTGATTTGCATCTCTTGAATCCAAACCTCAAATATCACTTTGTAGATGATTCATGTCACACCCTAGGGCCTCTTCCAATCCATAAAAAGATTTAATCTTCCCACCATTCCATTTCAACCTTCCATTTCAACCTTCCATTTCAACCATACTTCCATTTCAACCATACTTCCATTTCAACCATATACTGTTAGTATGCCTTGCTGATGGCCCAGTTAGTAGCATATCACACCATCATCGAGACTTAACCAAACGATATTGTAAGAAGGCTGTCCTCTTGTCTCTCTTCCCTCTCGTTAGTCTCGGATATTTCCTCATACCGTAAGTGGCATCAACCAGTAGTCCCGAATAGGTGTATATTGTTCCAAAGTCGTTCCATCTCTTAACTTCCATAACTGTATAGACAAGCCTAGCCCTCAATCATAGACTCAATCATAGACTCAATCATAGACTCAATCATAGAATCAATCATAGAATCAATCATAGAATCAATCATAGAATCAATCATAGAATCAATCATAGAATCAATCATAGAATCAATCATAGAATCAATCATAGAATCAATCATAGAATCAATCATAGAATCAATCATAGAATCAATCATAGAATCAATCATAGAATCAATCATAGAATCAATCATAGAATCAATCATAGAATCAATCATAGAATCAATCATAGAATCAATCATAGAATCAATCATAGAATCAATCATAGAATCAATCATAGAATCAATCATAGAATCAATCATAGAATCAATCATAGAATCAATCATAGAATCAATCATAGAATCAATCATAGAATCAATCATAGAATCAATCATAGAATCAATCATAGAATCAATCATAGAATCAATCATAGAATCAATCATAGAATCAATCATAGAATCAATCATAGAATCAATCATAGAATCAATCATAGAATCAATCATAGAATCAATCATAGAATCAATCATAGAATCAATCATAGAATCAATCATAGAATCAATCATAGAATCAATCATAGAATCAATCATAGAATCAATCATAGAATCAATCATAGAATCAATCATAGAATCAATCATAGAATCAATCATAGAATCAATCATAGAATCAATCATAGAATCAATCATAGAATCAATCATAGAATCAATCATAGAATCAATCATAGAATCAATCATAGAATCAATCATAGAATCAATCATAGACTCAATCATAGACTTAGTCATAGACTCAATCACTGGCATCAACCACTGGAATTGGCCTGGGCCCATTGTACTATTCTCATTCCTCCTATTGTCCTGGACGCAAAGTACTCTCCATCTTTCTCTATACTCTAAGTCAATGGTACTAGCAATGGTACTAGTTGAATTAAAGTAATCCAAAGATCAGATCAGAGCGATTGACAAATTGTCTCAATGGACTATTTCACTCGTTGACTCAGGACTAAGTATATCGGAGTAGTTGACTCAGGAGTAGCTGTTTTAGGAGTAGCCGATTCAGGAGTAAATAGTTACTTCTCTAACTGTACTGTCTGATCTGGACAATGACAACACAGATCTGAACACCTCGTAGATAGTTTTTAAGAGCCGAAGCAAACAGCCCAAGGTATTGTATCATCACCTGGTCACAAGTGTCACTATTAAAGTCCTTGCAGGGACAAGAGACTGGACGAGATATTGCACGACCTTCAAGAAAACGACATGGACTCATCACCCCCTTGATTATGTGCAATTGTTTCATCTTGGAAGTGATTTACAACACATGTATCCAACAACAAGTTGCCCTCTTTGCGGCATCTCTCAATCAAATGCTATTTTTGATAAACTTCAACACATTCATTTTGAATGCTCCATTTCTCAGACTCCTTCTATTCAATACGCCGCTGGAAACCCTGACACTGACTTTAAAGCTTGGTCTCTGTTGATACGTCGAAATGTTGTTGACTCATCGAAAGTCAACCAAAGGAGGAACGATATTGATTGACCTGATGACTTGATTCCATTGACGCCTGACCTAACAAGTAAAAACACCTCATACTTTAAGCCATTTTATGGACGACGCTTTTAGTTAACTCTAAACACGTGATTCTAGACGGAGGTTTCAAAACTCGATGTGCAAAACTTTAGTTCTCTAAGCATATTCGTGCTCGCTCCGGAGGTCTTCCACTTTATTCCGAAGTTTTCTTCGAAAACATTTATAGTTCGTAGCCAATAAATACACTTTATATGTATATAGTGAAGTCTCCAAAAAGGAAAGGAAAAGAGAAGAAACTGAAACGAAAAAGGGAGTGGTAGTAGCAGTGGAAGGAAACTGAAACGAACTGAAACGAACTGAAACGAACTGAAACGAACTGAAACGAACTGAAACGAAACTGAAACGAAACTGAAAGAAAAGAAGCAGGGAAAAAATGAGGCAAAATGCGAGGGGGGAGGGCTCCTTTTATATGTCGCTGGCTGTAAATCTGTGCGGGGTTTGCAGCTGTTTCAGATCTCGCTTATCGTGGTGGCAAAATGCGCGAGCCGTGGCTGCAATTCTGAAAGAATATAAAAGGACCGCGATTCCCTGCGAAATACCAACACTACATATTTCTTCAATTCCTCTATACTTAATACTACTCGAGTTGCTACTACAGTCTCTTAATATACTTGCTAATGGAGCTGCTACAATTTTTAATATACTTGCTACTGGAGCTGCTACTAGAGCTTTTTGCTAAAGCTGCTACTATACTTCTTGCTAAAGCTGCTACTATACTTCTTGCTATATCTGCTAATAAAGCTACTACTAGATATGCTCAAGGGATGTTACTAGAGCATTTTTCTAGAGCTGCTGCTAGAGCTGCTGCTAGAGCTTCTGCTAGATCTGCTAATTGATCTGCTAATTGATCTTCTAATTGTTCTACTAATTGATTTGCTAATTGATCTATTGATCTGCTAATTGATCTGCTAATGGAGCTGTTACAGTTTCTTAGTATAATTGCTACTAGAGCTACCACTAGAGCTTTTGGATAGAGCTTTTGGATAGAACTTTTTGCTAGATCTGCTACTAGATCTACTGGAGCTGCTACAATACTTTCTTACTAAAGCTGCTACTAGAGTTGCTAGCAGCTCCTACTCAATATGCTACTGAAGCTTTTGGCTAGATATGCTTACTGGATGTTACTACTAGAGCTTCTACCAGATGTTCTTTATGGATGTCACTATACTTTTTTACTAGAGCTGCTACTAAATACGCTTACTACTTTTCATCTAGGTTTCTGGCTAAGTAGAATGTCATGAAGCGTACTACTTTGGTTACTACACTTCTAACATGTCTGTGGCCGCCAGAAAAGCTTCCATTTATACTGGTATCACCATCGCTGAATACTTCCGTGATCAAGGCAAGCACGTGTCAAAGATTGATGACTCTTCTTCTCATTGGGCTGAAGCATCGAGAGAAATTTCCGGTCGTTTGGGTGAAATGTCTGCCGATCAAGGTTTCCCAGCTTACTTGGGTGGCCAGTCAAACAACCACCCGACTATGCAAATCGCTCAAGTTCTGGTCATTGAGGATATTGGTCTGGCGATTGGACCTCATTGATGAGCTGTACAAAGAGATTGATTCTTAAAACTGGACTACTACTTTTAGAAAACATACCGGTACTAGATGCATTGTCATAGAGGAGTGGAACTGAGTTGCCTCCAAATCTTCAGTGATATGAACGCCCATGAACTAAGTCATCTTCACGACTAAAAGATCGTCTTCTTCTTCACATTCAAAGGATCACCAAGAAGGCTATCATCGATGAGACGAAGAGAGGGGTGCAAAGCCATGACTCCAAGAAAATTTGTATCTGAGAAGATACAGTACTCCGAGTTTTGGGCTTAATACCTAATCGTTACTATATTTATTGATGATTCCTCAAAGAGAGAAATCTGGGTTACTTTTTTAGTGTTTCAAGAGAAAACGAGGCTTCAAAAACTCTTCACCAGAACAATAGAGGTGATGTTCTTGCTCGTATTAGTTCAGCTGATACTGTTAAGGGGGGCGGTCTTTGAATGGCCTAGTTAGGAACAGACGGTGGAGGCTTCATAATACCTTTATGGGTAGTGCCCTTCCTCTAATGAATCTAAGTGCATATATTGGATAGTGGACTCTCTGAAGAACTGGGGTAGTGGTATTCTCACTCGGGAATAAAAACCAACAACTCTATGAATTTGATATGGTCTTGCCTGTTTTGATTTTGATGTTTCCTGTCAATTATGTCTTCAAGCTGTACTTTATACAGTATACTTACCCATGACCTTACTTTATTATGAATACTTAACCAGACGGCATCCATTCCATTGATTCCTGGAATCACCTGAAATGACTCCACATCCATTACTTGCCATTAATTATTTGCTGATCCATTCCACCTGCCATTATTGAACCATTTGATCTGCTTTTTCAATCATTAAAATTACTGACTTTCCATTATTGATTGATCCCATAATACCTGAAATTACCTCGAATTATAATCAATCATGCCATTCAGTTCGAGCCAGAAGACTCTCAAAACGTCATTGGCTGTACGTCTCCCCCTCGTGACCAAAAGCTTGTGGATAAAAAGGGATGCATTTTTCTCGCCGATTTTCTCCACGAGATTACCATCAAGGGCTTTTGTGAGCCAGCCCTTGGCATGCACAGAGTATTTCCCGATAAGACCCCGGAATGTCTGGTAGAAATGCTCCAAATTAGACCGGGGGGCCTGTATGAAACTGGCGACCAAGTTCTGGGTGAAAACCTCCCCGACGCCGTGCTCCACGAATATCTGGGTAAAAAACTGCGCATCTTCTAGTGTGCCTTTCTTCAACACTAGCAACACGTACCAGAATTTCAGGGCTGATTTCACCACATTGGCTTCGTTGGCATGGAGACACGCAAGCAGAAACTCTAGGAGTTTGGAGAGCTCCGCCGAAAAGAGAAAAAGTCCAGGCCGCTTCTCGAAAACTGTGCTGCACACATCCATCGTCGCCTTGACGAGATCGGGATCCTGTCGAATGATATTGAGCTTTTCAATGATGGTCCTGCAAATAAGCCCGGCCACCATTTCCCGCTCCAAGTTTTGGTAGTTGATGCTGATAAAACACTGCATGAGACCATACACGTGGGGAATGGCCACTAGTTCTGCTCTGCCTTCGGTATGTCTTCCGGTGTGTTCTGTGGTTTCGGGGCTCGTCTCTGCAAGCACCTGCATAACCGAGACGCAGTATTCGGAAATCACCTGCAGCCCCATTTCAAACGGTCCGCCCAAACTCTCGCCAAGACCGACCTTGATGATCTGCGTACATTTCTCAATCACCAATGCCCGGCCCGCTTTGCGGTACTTGAAGGAGAATTCATGGATTATCGATGCCAAAAGCGGCTTGATACATGCAGGATCCGCCCGCCAGAACTCCCGGTACCGTTCTTTTTCTTCCAAGGACATCTTCTCGATGGCATCATCAGAATGCACGCTGCCCTTGGCAATATTCACAAGGCACGATAGAAGCAGGATGACGTAATCTTCCTGCAAGTCCCCTAGAGGAGCGTCTTCTTTGAGTGTTTCAGCAGCAGCGGCCGCAATTGCCAGAATCATGCCGTGGAGAACCAGGGCATACTGTCCCAATTCGGTAATGTTCTGTGCCACGACGCTGTAGGCATTGAACATGCGCAGACGGACCAATGCGTCGTATGCAGGATCCTTCAACATCTGGACCACGGTGGCTTCCAATTCTGGAAGCATGTCCATCAAAAACGGAGAGCACTCCTCGCAGATCTTCGTCACTGACTTCAGGGCCAAGAGGGCGATGGTTGTGTGCAGGATTTGGTTTGGATCTGGTTTGGCCTGCACAATAGGCAAGAGGATTCCAAACACAGGTCTTAAAAACGGCCTTCCCGATTCCGTTTTAAGAAAAAACTCCGTCGACGAAAGGTACTTGACAAACGTCAGGAGATAGAAAGGATACATGTCCTGCACAGAGTGCGCCGCCAAGGTCGCCAGCAAATGTCCCACAAACGGTGATTCGAAAAGGCGGAGAGTAAGCTTGGCCAACGGCATGGCTTGCGACTCAAAGTACACGGAATCGTCGTTGATTTTGAAAAGAAGGTACAATGTCGCATCGATGTCGGCCATTTTGGGTGCAAACGTCGCAATGTCACTCATACCAGCTAGCGACTCCACCATCGTCTCATAGAGCTCGAGCTTCAAGAGCGAATAGAGAACAATGAAGAAATCGCTGACATTGCTGCGGTATGCATTGAACTCGTGGTAGATTTCTCGGTATGTCTCGGGGTCTGGCACATGCGCTTTCTTCCAATATACTTGGGATACCCTGTGGAAAATATCGTTTTTTTGCTGAGCAAAACGCACATCATTCTTTTCCAACTCTTCAAAAGTCTCAGGAGAATCTTCAAACACAGCAGCAAAGTCTTCCCAAAATAGAAGGAGCCTCTCTGAGACGGTGTCTTCTATGCAGGGCACTCCGGGGAACTCCGAGAGCCGAAGAGCAAATGAAAGCACTGCCATTGTTTCCGGATTAAGAATGCTCTTCGCCAACCGGACACACGTGAGCTGGAGAATGGTGAGGAAAATATCCACGAACGAAGAGATGTCGTCGTACGACATTTCAACATACTTCTCTCCCCATGAGCCACACACCCGTTCATAGAGCATTTTCTTATCTTGGGGAGGTAGAAGAGTGGCATTGACCTCGAGAATGTCGTTGAATATGGAAAGTCCGAGGTTTGGAGCCTGTGCACCAGCTTCCACTCCTTCTCCAAATACCTGTTGCATGAGGTACAGCAGAAAAACACTGATATCGTCATAACGAATATCACCAGAAGCATCCGGGATATAAGACATCCACAGACTCAAACATTCCAAGGATTTGAGCACCACAGCAGAGTCGTTGTTGGAGCGAGTCAAACACCTGTACACCGCCTCCAAACACGGGAAGATCACGTGGCGGACGTCACGGTGGACCGGGGCCCTGAAATCGTTCAATCTGGCAATATCTTCGATTAGCACAGTTAAAAAGGAGAGAAGGAGATGCCAGTGGTCATGTGACAAGCATTCATAGGCCAGCCACTCCTTAGGGTCCATGACCTGCTCCTTCCGGAGCATCTCCAATACCGCCTGCACCGGGTTCTTGCAGAATTCAAACGTTTTGAGGTATAAAAGCGAGATATTGGACAACAACTTGCGCACTATGAACAGGTGGCCGTTTAGGGCGGAGAAGTCGCTGATTTTGGCTAGCATTTCGCCCAAAAGGGCACCATACGTTTGCTCAGTGAACGTATTGGTCAGAATCACCACCGCATACGTCAAGGCCCCAAAGTACCTGCAATTGGGGGAGGGTAGTTGAAGGAGGTAGTGTGCCATGCAGTACCCATCAGGTGACCGCTGAAGCTCCTGAAGCTCTTTTTGGTGATTCCCAATGAGCACGGGATCCGTGGAGCTATAAAGCGCCTCCACTTTCTGAAGTTAGTACTGCACCCAAGAGGCTTCTGCTAGTTACATACCTGTGCCACGTCCTGGAGATCAGGCATTATAGGCTATGGAATACTAGGCAAGCATGAGGATGCGACCGTACATGTTCCAGGGGTACGGGTCTGCACGAGTGATTTGCGGTGCACGGGTGTTCATTTTGTCCTGGTGCACGGGTCTTCATTTTGTTCGGTGTATGGGTGTTTCTGTGTGCGGGTGCACGGGTTTCTTGGTGGGCGCGGAAAAATCAACCCATTGCCCCCACTCACTATAAATACCTCTTCTACCATCACCTAGCGCCTATACCAGTGACCCTAGTGATTCCCATCTAGCTCATAACCTGGTATCTGAAAAAAATCCGGTGAGCTCCCTATATCAGTCTAACTACAGAAGACAGACACAGATATATCATAATCTTACCCTAGATATATCATATCTGATTGCCGATATATCCTAATCTGATTGCCGATATATCATACCCTATCATAGTATCATACTACTATAGTATCATACTTTACTAGAAAAAAAATCCTCAAATAATCATGTCCATGAGGAGAAGAGTGACTCGTCCTGATTGCAGCAACTGCACATGCTCTCCAGGCTTGCTTTCTCGCAGCAAAAGATCGTCAGTGATTGCTAAACGGATTGGGTTGAAGCGAAGCGTGTCCGGCTCAAATTCGCCTTCGGGGTCTCGGAAAGCATCGGTGTTTACCATCGATGCTGCCTCCTTATGTTTGCCCGAGGTCAAGGAAATCAACACCAGCAAACGGTTGGAGGCGTTGAGAAGTGCCATGGCTGCACATGACCTTGGAGTGTATATAGTGCCCAGCGAGGACCAGCACCAGAGTGAATATGTGGCGCCACTTGACCAAAGAAGGAGTTTTATTTCGGGTTTTTCGGGGTCTGCAGGTACGTGTATTGTGACACGTGATGTGGCCTCTCTCAACGATACTCCCGAAGGTTTGGCTGCTTTATCTACGGATGGACGGTATTTCAAGCAAGCTCTGGAGGAGTTGGATTTCAATTGGACGCTTTTGAAGCAAGGAACCAAGAATTCGCCTTCATGGGAAGAATGGGCTGTGGCTCAGGCGGTGCAAATGTCGATGGATTCGGGAAAATTGGTGAATATCGGCGTGGACCCCAAGTTGGTGCTGTATGCAGTGCATGAGGCCTTAGTTGCTCAGATCAAAGCTTCTGTGGCCAAAAACTCCGGTGCTCGTGTGGAATTGGTGGCTGTGAAGGATAATTTGGTGGATCTGATCTGGGCCCAGTTTGAAGAGCGTCCTGAACCTGTGGATGCTAGAATCTCCATTTTACCCGAGAAATTCACTGGCCAATCTGTTCTGGACAAGCTTGCGAAAATCCAGGCTTTCTTACTGAAAAATGGTGCCCAGGGCTTGATCGTCAGTGCCTTGGATGAAATCGCTTGGCTCTTAAACTTAAGAGGCTCTGATATCCAATACAACCCCGTGTTCTACTCCTACATGATTGTTTCTCGGGGCAGTGCAATTCTATATGTCAACGAGCAGAAGTTCGAGGAGGGTGTTTCGGACTATTTGACCGGATTCGGAGTGCTGGTGAAACCATACGCTAGGTTCTGGACCGATTTGGTCAAGTTTTCCGGCGACTACAGCTTGAACAATCAGACCTTGATTGCAGACACCAATACAGCATCGTGGGAGATCTTGCGGCTGTTGAAATGCAACTTCGAGTCAGTTTCTCCCTCTCCAATTGAAGACTTGAAGGCCATCAAAAACGACATCGAGTTGAAGGGTGCCCACACTGCACACCTTAAGGATGGGCGTGCGTTGGTCAAGTTCTTTGCATGGTTGGAGAACAAAGTGGTGGAGAAGTCGGAGTTTGTGGATGAAATCCAGGCCGATGAGCAGCTCACCACCTATAGAAAAAACGAGGCCAACTTTGCGGGGCTCTCGTTTGATACCATCAGTGCTACAGGTGCAAACGGTGCTATCATTCACTACAAGCCAGCCAAGGGTGCATGCAGGACCATCGATCCCGAGAAGATCTACTTGAACGACTCCGGGTCTCAGTTCTTGGAAGGTACTACGGACACCACGAGAACAATCCATTTTGGAAACCCCGACAAGGAGCAGATCCGCAACTACACACTTGTTTTGAAAGGGAATGTCTCGCTTGGCAAACTTAAGTTCCCTGAAGGAACCACCGGCAGCCAGATCGATGCTATTGCCCGGCAATTCTTGTGGCAGCATGGCTTGGACTATGGCCACGGCACTGCACATGGCGTCGGGGCGTTCTTAAACGTCCATGAAGGCCCCATTGGCATCGGACCTCGTCCCTCGGCGAAAAACCCTTTGAAAGTGGGACACTTGATCTCCAACGAGCCGGGTTACTATGAGGAGGGCGAGTACGGTATCCGCATTGAAAACGTCATGTACGTGAAGGACCTGGGGTTGATTTACGGCGGAAAGAAGTTCTTTGAGTTTGAAACCGTGACGCGGGTACCATTTTGCCGCAAACTAATTGATGCCTCCTTGCTTACAAAGGAGGAGAAGGACTGGATCAACAAGTACCACCGAACTGTGTGGGACGAGATGAGTCCTTCATTGGAAAAGAGTTCTTTGGAGTTGCAATGGTTACGTAGAGAAACCGCTGCTTTCAGTTAGTCCGCCTTTTCCGAGACCGGCCAGCAAACATCAGGCCCATAATATAGGACAGCTATGATTAATCTACAGTCTAGTCTATTAGATGTCTTTGATACTACTAGATAGTCTAGTGTGGATTTCTGAGTCTGTTTCTGTCTCTAGATGAGTCTGCAGTCTACAGTCTACAGTTTACAGTCTACAGTCTACAGTTTACAGTCTACAGTCTACAGTCTACAGTCTACAGTCTACAGTCTACAGTCTACAGTCTACAGTCTACAGTCTACAGTCTACAGTCTAGTCTATTAGATGTCTTCGAGACTACTAGATAGTCTAGTGTGGATTTCTGAGTCTGTTTCTGTCTCTAGATGAGTCTGCAGTCTACAGTCTACAGTCTACAGTCTACAGTCTACAGTCTACAGTCTAGTCTATTAGATGTCTTTGAGACTACTAGATAGTCTAGTGTGGATTTCTGAGTCTGTTTCTGTCTCTAGATGAGTCTGAGTCTGAGTTATGGTACCATACTCGTCCATACTCTTCCTTACTCCTTCTTACCCCTCCATACTAATGCTCTAATTCCATAATTATAGTACAGTCAACAGTCACTTCATGACTCAAACTATACTCTATCCTCGTAGACATTAAACCACTTGAAATGAAACAGTAGGACCTATATTGATCTGTCATAGTGGTCTGTCAGTGATCTGTCATGGTGGTCTGTCATAATGGTTAGTGTTAGATTCTTGTTGTAACCTTTGTACTATGTTATCTATATTCGTTGATGATTCCCCGATAGGAGGAATCTGAGTTGCATATATACTAGGTCTTAGAGGCAGGCGCGCTGTTTAGGTGACTGGTCGGTGGCTGGTCGGTGGCTGGTCGGTGGCTGGTTGATATCTGCAGAGAGGCTTAAACATTCCTCAATACGTAGGCAACTACCTATGCCGGATCTGACATCCCCCCCCCCCCCCCCCCCCCCCAGCCTCGATGCTCATCTATTTGGGCAATGAAAATACAATATTATACATAAATTATAACCTAAGTAAATATATATTTAAGTTTAAGAAGAATTTGGGATTGACTTAATATCGAAAGTATTAGGTTAACGGAAGATTCATAGTAATTATAATAATAAGATTTTTTTTATCAATATTAATACCCGTCCGAAGGACTGGGATACCCCCACGGAGCGGGTGAATTATTATATTTTAGTATATGTTATTATTTATTTTATATCATTTATTTATTTTATATCATTTATTTATTTTATATCATTTATTTGTTTTATATCATTTATTTGTTTTATATCATTTATTTATTTTTGATAGGTAGAACCTCTCAGTTTTTCCCCCCTTAGAACTGTACGTGCGACTTTCATCGCATACGGCTCGTGCAATCTTACTTCATTGTATTATTACATGTTAGACTTGAGATTTACCTAATCTCGATACAGGATAGAACGCATCGCATGCGTCCGAATAGCAACATTCCTCTTCCCAGAGTTGCTACCCCGCTTTACGCCGGATTGGCCGACAGCGCGAGGTATAAAAAGAGAGCAAGTCCCAGTCTTTGAACACCAGGACTCCATTACTTAAAACCTTAGATAGATAGTCTAATATAGATATCATTAATTAAGCTAAGAGTATTCATAGCGCTGATACGGCCGAGTACCTACTATTAACAGTAGCCGATCAGAAAGACGCACCCACCAATAAGGGAACGTTCCTGGAAACGATCCATAACCATAGACAAGCCGTTAGAAGCTTATAACCTCATGCGAATACAGGCTTAACGTCCCAGGTCGCATCATAATTCTAACATTACAATATTAGCCAATTACCCACTATGTGGGCTTTTATTTAGCAATAATTATTTTCACTTGTATTATAACAAGATTTCTATCATAATCTACCGAAAGCTTTACATTATCATATTGCTCTTAAAGAGCTAAATAATTATGAACATCACAATGATTCAAGTCTGCATCCTCTCGGATTAAGTTATAAAACTTTATCAGATCTATTACTAATCTGCATTCGCTTTTTGAATCTTCTTATACCCTAAGTTCGATATAACAATTTCAGATTAATCTTTATATGTTACCTCTAAATATAACATTATATTTAGAAAACTAAGGGCTTACCAAGTTCATTAATAATTAAAATAATTTTAAGGTCGTTGACCAAACATTCCTTAGATACTATGCTTTACTTCGTGTTAAATATGTTGCATTTCAAATCCCAGTATTTTTTTTTTTAAGAAAGTTTTGACTTAACAATGCTGGCCGGTAGGCCGGTATCGTCCCGCTAAGCGGGGCCATTTTTTAACGAAGCCTCAATGCATGCAATAAGCTATGTTTTTGGTAAACAGTCGCACGATTTATTTTATCACGATAGGTAGGTCTTCACAGATTTTCCCCGGAGGGAGTGGGGGGGATAAGCTATACTCAGCATTTAATTTAAAGGCTATGTTTTTGCGTATATGCCTGATAGAGCTGAGGTGCAGTTGATTTTAAATTTCCAGCTCTCACTTTGATGATCTCGCCTTGGAGGTGCTCGGTGGTACGTCTGCAACGTACCGATAGAAGATAGCCCTGGCTAACTTTGTTATTTCCGAGAATTTCCTCCACTTTAACGAGCTCGGACCCGTCTTTGTACCGTTTGAGTCCGACGTCGGTTGGTAGTGGTGTGAAGTATTCTTCTGGGATTTCCTTTTGTAGGAGTAGTTGGCTGATATGGAACACCGTGCTGCCTTTGTATTGTATGGGCATGGCGACTGCCTTTGTATTGTATGGGCATGGCGACTGCCTTTGTATTGTGTGGGCATGGCGATTGCCTTTGTATTGTATGGGCATGGCGATTGCCTTTGTATTGTGTGGGCATGGCGAGTCGGTAGTTGACTGGTGACTCGACTTTAGCAATTTCCTAGGGGCCGGCGAACTTGGACCGGAGTTTTGATGCGAGTCGGGAATTTCATTCATCCGGGAAACCAGCGAGACAGTTGAGATTAACATAAACATTTTGACCTGCCTGGAACTGGAGGTCCTTGTGTTTTTTGTCAAAATAGGTTTTCGCTTTGTCGAAGGAAGCTTGGTGAGCAGCGAGAGCTGCTGTGAGGATTCTGTGGAGGGTTTCTGCGATGTCCACGGAACCAGGGTGGAGTGATTGGATTGGAACTGAGAAATCGGAATGTAATGGCGACGAGGGGATGTAGCCGAAGTCCACTTCAAACGGGGACTTGCCTTGTAGCGATGTGGAAGGTTGAGCGTTGAGCATAGTGGTCTGTCTGTGGTCTGTCAGTGATCTGTCATAATGGTCTGTCAGTGGTCTGTCAGTGGTCTTTCAGTAGTCTGTCAGTGATCTGTCAGTGATCTGTCAGTGATCTATCAGTGGTCTTTCAGTAATCTGTCAGTGATCTCTCAGTAATCTATCAGTGATCTATCAGTGATCTATCAGTGATCTCTCAGTAATCTATCAGTGATCTCTCAGTAATCTGTCATGGTGGTTAGATCCAATGAACCATACCACCATAAGATATTAAGCACACGATTCTTGAATCCTTGGAATTCAGGACATTCAAATACCTTGCTGTTATCTTCCTCGATACGTTTCTAAGTACATTCCACTCATCTCACTTAATTATATCTTACTAAATATGTTAGATCCACCATAGGCAGGGCCCTACCTATGAAGGTATTATGAAGCCTTTCAGTCCGATTGTGACAATGGTGATACGGCGTTTGACCATCTATGCACGAAGTGCTCCGATGGCTCGTTTCGAATATTCCAGAACAATCCTTATCATTGTTCTGGTAGAGAGTTTTTCGGTTCCACGTTTCTCTCAAAGGTATATAAGCCGCTCCGATTCCTCTCTTGAGGAACTATCAACGAGTATAAGAAGTTAGGCATAGATGTATTAAAGAACATAACCATATAGTCATATATTCATATAGTCATATAACTATGCATCCACAGTGTATACAGTATATAGTTCATAGTCATACCCATGGCTCATAACCATAGTTCACAGTGTATAGAATACAGTTAAAGTCAAAGTCAAAATCATAGTCATAGTCATATTAATCCATATCTATAGTCCATACCCATACTCATACTCATATCCATACTCATACTCATATCCATACTCATACTCATATCCATACTCATACTCATATCCATACTCATACTCATATCCATTGGTCATATCCATAGGTCATACCCATTGTTAGATCCAACATAGGCAGAGCCCTGTCTATGAAGTTATTATGAAACCTCTCAGTCCGATTTTTACAATGGTCAGGCAATCATTGTACGAAGTACTATGATGGGCGTGATATTGAGTTTGCAGCCATCATAGTGGGTTTGCAATGGTAATCATTTTACGAAGTACTATGATGGCTACCATTGTTCTAGTGGAGAGTTTTTCGAATACCCCGTTTCTATCAAAGTTAAATAAGCCACTCCGATTCCTCTTTTGAGGAACGATCAACGAATATAAGAAGTTAGGCATAGACGTATTAAAGAACATAACAAAATAGGTATAATATTGATATCATATTACAAAAAAATTGATTAATGGAAATAATAGATTATATCATAAAGTTATACCTAATGTTATGTTCTTTAATACATTAGTGCCTAGCTTCTTATATTCGTTGATGGTTCCTCAAGAGAGGAACCGAGGTGGCTTATATAACTTTGAGAGAAACGTGTTACCGGAAAACTCTCCACCAGAACAATGGAAGTATTGTTTCTGGAATGTTCGAAAAGACCATCACAGCACTTCGTGCATAGATGGCTAAACGCCGTATCACCATTGTAACAATCGGACTGAGAGGCTTCATAATACCTTCATAGGCAGGGTCCTGCCTATGGCGGATCTAACACCTAATACTTCTATACTTATATTACTTAATACTGTCTTATGCTACTCCGAATCTACACTACTCTCTTTATTTCATGACACTATAATGTTCTAGTGCTCTTCTCTATGCTACTTTACTACCTTACTACTCTACTCTACTCTACAAGTACTATATGCTCTATAATACTTTATTTTATGCTGGTAAATACTGCTCTGCTCTGTGGTACTCTATAGTGGTACTCTATACTCTATACTATACCTCCCTTCACCACTCTATACTATACCTCCCTTCACCACTCTATACTATACCTCCCTTCACCACTCTATACTATAC
>NLAO01002119.1:0-25063 GCA_002370835.1 Metschnikowia continentalis | reverse complement strand
AGTAAGGACTTGACAGTAAGGACTTGACAGTGTAAAGACTTGACAGTAAGGACTTGACAGTAAGGACTTGACAGTAAGGACTTGACAGTGTAAAGACTTGACAGTGTAAAGACTTGACAGTATCACACCCCTGTTAATCTTATATGTCGAACGTATTCCTTATGTCCTATAGTTTATCATGGTACAGTGTTTTTCAAATCTATTCAAACCAGCGCAACACAAAGTTTCGTACCCCTTCGCACAGTATTTAAAACCAAATGGACAAATTGTTCCGTCCGTTTTGACCATTGATTAATATTGCAAGACTCCCAAATATAGTACATACAAGACAATCTTCCAAATTTAAAATTTCAGGATATTAAATTCTAATAAAAGTTGGTGTGAAACATTACGCCATTTGGTTTGAACCATACTCTCTTCTTTTCAACTTATGTTTTAGTATATATATTCATATACAGGGATATGTAAGTTGTACCTTACAAGACCGAAGTCTTAGACGAGGTGCGATGTGGGTGAAATGTTTTCACCCACCAGTGACCTGCACATAGTGCATCACTCAAACGCATCCAACGCCTCTACGGAGTACATCGCCTCCGTACATGCTAGGTACTCGTTGACACTTCTTGGTTTGAATAGTTTGTCGCGTTGGTTTGAATAATTTTGAAAAACACTGTATTCTAGGTTCATACATACAGTGTTTTTCAAAACTATTCAAACTAGCGTGACAATGTTTCGAACCAAGAACACAGAATGGTTCAAACCAAGAAGTCAGAATGTTTCACACCAACTTTCATTAGAATTCAATATTCTGAAACCTTAAATCTGGACGATTAAATCTGGACGATTGCCTCATATGTACTACATTTGGGAGTCTTGCAGTACCAATCAAGAGTCAAAACGGACGGAAAAGAACTGGTTTTATTGTTATTCTGTATACAACAACTTGTCCATTTGGTTTGAAAGGCTGTGCGAAGGGGTACGAAATATTTTGTCACGCTGGTTTGAACCATTTTGTCTTGTTGGTTCGAAACATTTTGCCGCGCTGGTTTGAATACTTTTGAAAAACACTGTAGTCGAGGAATTCCCTAAGTAGCCAAGGGAGGAAAACCTCGCTTTTATATACAGTGTTTTTCAAAACGATTCAAACCAGTGCGACATAATGATTCAAACTAACGCGACAGAATGTTTCGAACCACACTAGCAAAATTAAACAAACTAATTACAATGTTTTTCAAAACTATTCAAACCAGTGCGGCAAAACGATTCAAACCACACTAGCAAAATTAAACAAATCACACTAGCAAAATTAAACAAACCAAAACACATAACCCCTAACAAGTTGTTGTATACTGGATAACAAGGAAACCAGTTCAGTTCCGTCCGGTTTGACCCTTGATTGGTATTGGTATTGGTATTGCAAGACTCTCAAATGTAGTACCATATGGGGAAATCGTCCAGATTCAAGATTTCAAAATATTGAATTCTAATAGAAGTTGGTGTGAAACATTATGCCATTTGGTTTGAAAGACTGTGCGAAGGGGCACGAAACGTTTTGTCTTCTTGGTTCGAAACATTTTGTCGCGCTGGTTTGAATACTTTTGAAAAACACTGTATTCAAAAAGTTTCGTACCCTTTCGTNATTTTGTCGCGCTGGTTTGAATACTTTTGAAAAACACTGTATTCAAAAAGTTTCGTACCCTTTCGTACAGTCTTTCAAACCAATTTTACAAAACTAATACACTTATTACACTACACTAGTTCAAATAGACTTAAAGAGTAACTAGTACAAAACAATCGTGGATACTGGGACCGTGTAATTTCTTATATACTTCTTTGCTTAGTAAGAATAAAATGAATGATTATACAGTGTTTTTCAAAACTATTCAAACCAACGCAGTAAAATGGTTCGAACCAGCGCGACAAAAAGTTTCGTACCCCTTCGCACAATCTTTCAAACCAAATAAACAAGTTGTTGTATACAGGATAACAGGGAAACAGGGTTCAGTTCCGTCCGTTTTTCACCCTTGATTGGTATTGCTAGATTCCCAAATGTAGTACAAATGACGCAATTGTCCAGATCTAAGATTTCAGAATATCGAATTTTAATAAAAGTTGGTGTGAAACATTATGCCATTTGGTTTGAAAGAATGTGCGAAAGGCTACGAAACTTTTTGCTAATGTAGTTTGAATCGTTTTGAAAAACACTGTATAACCCTAACAAATTGTTGTTGTATACAGGATAACAAGGAAAATAGTTCAGTTTCAGTTTCGTCCGTTTTTCATCCTTGATTGATACTGCAAGAATGTAGTACCATAAGAGGCAATCGTCCAGACTTAAGATTTCAGAATATTGAATTCTAATAAAAGTTGGTTTGAACCATTATGACATTTGGTTTGAATCATTCTGTCTTCTTGGTTTGAACCCTTTTGTCATGGTGGTTTGAACCATTTTGTCGCGCTAGTTTGAATCATTTTGTCGCACTGGTTTGAATAGTTTTGAAAAACACTGTAATCAAGGGAGGAAAACCTCGCTTTTATATCCACTGGTTGTATACAACCTGCATATACATGAAACACAAGCACGTGATATGAAAGTATTACCCGACCGGGATACCTTGAATCTCAGTACAGTGTTTTTCAAAATTATTCAAACCAGCGCAGCAAAATGTTTCGAACCAAGAAGATAGAATGGTACCAAGAAGATAGAATGGTTCAAACCAAGAATTCAAAAAGTTTCGTACATCCCTAATAAGTTGTTGTATACAGGATATAAGTATAGCAAGGAAACCAGTTCAGTTCAGTTCCGTCCGTTTTTCACCCTTGATTGGTATTGCAAGACTTCTGTCTCAAATGTAGTACATAAGAGGCAATTGTCCAGATTGAAGGTTTCAGAAAATTGAATTCTAATGAAAGTTGGTGTGAAAGACTGTGCGAAAGGGCACGAAACTTTTTAAACTATTGGTTTATTTAATTTTGCTAGTGTGGTTTGAATTGTTTTGCCGTGGTGGTTTGAAAAGTTTTGAAAAACACTGTATCCTTATAAAGTCGTTTCCTAACCGACAGATTTACTTATCCATCCTGTCTCAATGACGCGGATCCCTCTTCTTATAGGACAAGCCATATTGGCTGCTATTCATATTGGCCTGGATAGTATCCAATATGCAGGTTGTCTTAAATAATTCTCCTAGTGGTAATTTCCCCTAATGATCATTTACTCCTAGTGGTAATTTCCTCCTAGTGGTAATTTCCCCTAATGACCATTTCCTCCTTATGCTAAAAATGTGCTCATCTGAACAAGCATCAAGTCTTAAATCTAACATTTGCATGCTCCTCTATTCACGTGTCCTACCTGAACGTGAACCTGAACTTTGCTTACATACCTGCTGGAACGTGATCATGAGGTATAGTGTTTTTCAAAACTATTCAAACCAGCACGACAAAACTATTCAAACCACCATGACAAAAGGGTTCAAACCAAGAAGATAGAATGGTTCAAACAAAGAAAACAGAATGGTTCAAACAAAGAAAACAGAATGGTTCAAACCAAATGGCGTAATGGTTCACACCAACTTTCATTAGAATTCAATATTCTGAAACCTTAAATCTGGACAATTGCCTCATATGGTACTATATTTGGGACAGAAGTCATGCAGTATCAATCAAGGGTCAAGAACCAATCAAGGGTGAAAAACGGACGGAACTGAACTGGTTTCTTAGTTATCCTGTATACAACAACTTAAAAGGGGTGTACGAAACTTTTTGAATTATTGGTTTGAACCATTTTGTCTACTTGGTTCGAACCATTTTGTCATGGTGGTTTGAATACTTTAGAAAAACACTGTAACAGATGTCCCGCAAGCTCAACACGTTGTGTGTTGTATGTAGACCAGTAATGGTCTATGTGCAAGTTACTAGCTGATGAAAACCTTCACCCGCCTCACACCTCGTTTAGAACTTTGGTTATGTAAGGTAAAAATTACATATCCCTGTATATTGATATATATGCAACATAGATTGAAACAATATGAAGTTTGATGGAGTAGTCTGATGGACTAGAAATTTGATGGACTAGAAATTTGATGGAGTAGTCTGATGGACTAGAAATCTGGAAATGACTCTAACAATACCCTTCCATTATTATTATAAGACTCTACTTAGTGTTAAACCCATCAAGGGTAGTAAACTATGTGGATGTTGAACCCTGAATTGATCTATCAGAGGTGTACTGATCTACCAAAGGTTGAGCGGCCCCTTTGGCCCTCATTACAACCTCCATTCTCCTATGCTGGACTAGTCTATGTGGATTATTTAACGCATCTTCCGCAACGATAATTGTGGTACCAGGTGGAGGTGGACCATAGATTAACCATGGTGTGATGTCCAGTGGACTGTTGCTGAGGGACACTGTCTTATAGTCTCGTCAAGGTATATAAACACTTCAGGGGTGTTTACTTCAAGACAGGAAGGAGATATAGAGTTGTTAGTGTTTATTGGAGTTCAGTGTTTATTGAAGTATTGGTGGGTCTAGTCTTTGGAGACATCTTGCCCCAGACAGATGATATGCCCAGACAGATGATATGCCCAGACAGATGATATTTGATTGAGTTACTTAAAAGATGGATATGGTCCAGACTCCCTTATATATGTGGGAGGTCTACCTTCATGGCACCAAGCGGTTGTAGTAACTACAGGTGCATATGAAGAACAGGTTCAAATGAAGAACAGGTGCATATGAAGAACAGGTTCAAATGAAGAACAGGTTCATATGAAGAACAGGTTCAAATGAAGAACAGGTTCAAATGAAGAACAGGTTCATATGAAGAACAGGTTCATATGAAGAACAGGTGCTTGTTACTGTTTTTCAACAGTCTATATAAGGTGCGATGGATCTTCTTTCTGAGGAATCATCAACCAAAAAACATAGTAAATTGAGTACCTGACGTAACCCACCGTAATCTAACAATTAGTATCTAGTGATATTTTCGCCTCTCTTGAAGACCTAATTGAGCTTTTTTTTAATAATATCACTATTATGAATGTCGTGAATGTTAGCTCTACCTCCTAGAATATCTTACTAGAAAGTAATGTGGTAGTAGCGGTAGTAGTAGCGGTAGTAGTAGCGGTAGTAGTAGCGGTAGTAGTGGTAGTAGCGGTAGTAGTGGTAGTAGTGGTAGTAGCGGTAGTAGTGGTTGTAGCGGTAGTAGCGGTAGTAATTGCTAGATGTAAGATGGCAGAATAATACCATAGGGATTGAGCTCACGTACCCAGTTAATGGGACCGGGTGCTACTACACCCCCCTTTTAGTTCACCGTTACTATAACCCTTCGGCTGCTCTTCTGCAAAATATTAATGGTGGCCGCTTCTTCTCTCTAGGAAATATCAACGAATGTAGTTAGGTGATATAGTGCTGACAATCGAACAGTAATATGGTAGTATGGTAATAAGGCAATATTCAGTAAGCAGTAGGAATATGGTAATATGGAAATGGTCAGTAAATAGTCAGTAAATAGTCAATAAATAGTAGTTATATGGTACTATGGTAATAGTCAGTAACTACTAGGAATATGGTAATATGGTAGTAGTAGTGGTAGTAGTGTGGCAATTTTCATGTTCTTTGATACATTTATGCCTTATTTTAAGTTCGTTGATGGTTCCTTAGAAAAGACCCGGAGTGGCTCAAATAAGAAGAGAAGACCCGGAGTGGCTCAAATAAGAAGAGAAACGTGGTATCGAAAAACTCTCCCCAAAAACAGTGATGATGATTGTTCTGGAATATTCGAATAGACCATCATAATACTTCTTACATAGATAGCCGATGGCCGTGTTACGGCGTTTGCAATGGTCATTGTTAGTATCAGCCAGAGAGGCTTCATAATACCTCAATAGGTAGAGCACTATGGTGGATCTGACATTATGAAAGCCATGAGATCAAGAGTTATTGACAGTATGAGATCAAGAGTTATTGACAGTATGAGATCGTGAGTTTATACTATGGATTGAGAGATATAAGATGAGATGAGAGTGGCAAATTTGGGCTGGGAGGCGAGGGGGGATTAGATCCTTATATAGGCTTCCTTGAGGGTGCCTGCATGTGCGCTGCAGGGGTATGCCGCCCCATCAGAATTACAGCCTAACTACAGTCGAATTACAGCCACGTGCGTGCTCTCATACTAGAACGTATTTAGTTTGGAGGAACACCAATAATAACCTGGATTCGGAATGATTTTGTGTTTGATTTGAGTTAATAGCGGTCACGTGCGCGAGACTGTTCATTCTATTATAACGGGGAGCAGGGCTCAAAACCTTTTCCCATATTCCTCCACGCACACACTCTCTCTCACACAAGCACACAATGTCACACACACACTCTCTCTCTCTCTCATACAAGCACACACTGTCACACACACAAATGCAATTTGAAACACCTCCTGCATATTCATATACTACCTTCTCCACCAATGAGAATCTAGGAGTATCTAGTACTCCTACTATGTCGGGTATCCCGGTAATGAGGTACCACCTGCATATGGGCGCGAGATTTTAGACCCGAGTTGCCGGATATTTGTTCCGGGGAAAATGTCGCGCCCCCGGCCGGAACTTCGGCATGTAGCCGTGCGGTGAGATCGGTTCGGCCCAAAGCCCAATTCGGTCAAAACCTCGCAATCCATAACTTGCGCAAATTGACACTTTTGTGCATGCACAGCGCACCTCTGTATGTCGTCATGTCGTCATGTCGTCCATCCCACCAATCACCAACCAAATGTCGTATTCTGTTGAACACGAGAGTGATCAATAACGATGTCCAGTGACTGTGTGTCGCATGTCTCAGTGCCATGGTATCGTAGTTCCACGATGTTATAGTGTCACATGTCATATGTCCGTGTCTACCTGTCCATCACTATCTATCGTTTCCTGTTTCAGACATGTTTCAGCAAAGTCTCACTATCTCACTATCTCAATATCTGATTGTTTCACTATCTCATGTCTCAGTCTCACAATTAACATGCTATACATTAAGCAGGCTAGTCCATGCATTAAACAAAGACGACATTCTCGAGACATTCACAAGGTAGCAAGTCCAAAGTTTAGCGAGTCAGCATGTTAAACGGAAAATGTCCAGCGGCAGCAGCAGTAGGGGCGGGAATGCTCGGCTGAAATCGCGCGCCTGCATGTGGGTGCGGGATGTTTCGGTGTTGTGTTACCCAATTGGGACGTCAACAATCAGAATCCAGAAAAATCGCACGCAAAATGTCGCACCAGGCTCAATAAAAAGTGGGTCGCCCCCCCCTCGCCTTCTTTTTTTCGCTACACTTTTCCTACCACCTCTTTTAATATGCTTCCACCCGGTGTTATTCTTGTCTTTGTGTTAGTCTTCTTGGCCTTCTGTGCCGTGACCGCCATCCAGATCTCCAAGAGAATCAAGGCCAAGAAGTCCAACCAAAGATACTAAGCTTTGGGGCTTCGCCAGATACCTCTGCACTGGCCATTGTACACGGCGGTCTCTAGCCCGAAAGGGGATTTGGGCTGGTGGTTGCTGATGTGGAGTGGTTCTGCAATGGCACATCATTATCTAACCTTTTTTACTTAAAGACGGGAACTTTTTTATAATTAATAATACGGGAATCAGTTATCTGTGTAGACAAATCAAGTGCATGACAGTCCATTATAAGATGGGCTAATCCGTTGATAAATATGGGTTAAGTGCAATAGACATGGATCGAGTCCGTTGATTAATACGAGTCACGTCATTGAGATTGATAAGTCCATTGACGAGGATGAAGTACATTGACATGGATAAGTACATTGACATGGATAAGTACATTGACATGGATAAGTACATTGACATGGATAAGTACATTAACATGGATAAGTACATTAACATGGATAAGTACATTGACATGGATAAGTACATTGACTGAGAGTCCATTGACAAATACTTTAAATCCAATGAAAGCTAGGTCAAAGTCAATTAGCATTGATGATTGTGGGTTTATGGACATTATCATTGCAGTCATAGGATCATTGATCAATTCTCTCCAATTGATATTCATGATGGACATGGATTGATTGATTATGATCGATTCAGGTATTCAGTTACATTGTTTCTTTATGCATTGGTCAAATCGGCTTCCCCTCCCAAACCAAGGATATCCTCAAACTATACAAGACTAAACTATACAGGACTACACTATACTACCAAGCGTTATTAGATTCTAGTCATTTGACAATAAGGTCTAACAGTGTTCAGCATCTTAGGACCCCTAAGATAAACCCGTACACCCCCAAAGAGAGGAACCAAAGCGTCTTATATTACTTTGAGAGACTCCACCAGAAAAATGGTAAGGAGTGTCTCAGAATATTCGAAAAGGCTATTATAGCACTTCATACAACGATGACCGATGGCCATGATACGACGTTTGCAATGGTCATTGTAACAATCAGACTCTGAAATCTTAAATCTTAAATCTTAAATCTGAACGATTGCCTCATATTCACTACATTTGGGACAAAAGCCTTGCAGTATCAATTAAGGGTGAAAAACGGACAGAACGTTTCCATGAATGATCATTTCAGAAAAGGAAGGCGCACACTCATGAAAATCCCAGAGTGTGCTATACTTACTTCTTGATGCTATACTTATCTTTTCTATATAATATGAAGGTCTAGCTCTCACATCATTCTTGTGTGGAAAGTTTAGCAGAGTCCTGGAAATCTATATAAGATGGGACTCTGGTCCATACCCTAGTGTTAGTTAAATTATCAGAATATCGTCTAGGAGGAACATACCAAGATGTCCTCTACTGCCAGACCCACCAGAAACTGCCAAAGCCACCAAAAACAGCTCTCGTGTAACTCCTCAAATATTCACATATCTTGATGAGACTATGAACTTTATCAATGGTACTCAGTATAATATGCTGGACTTACTCCATGGTTATTGAAAGGTCCTTCTGATGTACCTACCATAAATGTTCAGTTTGTTGGAATTGTTGCATACACTCCCATGATCTGGAATAGTTATCACGTTAAGTTTCAAGTAGCGTCTTAACTTTGGTACTTCAGTAACCATTTCTGTAGTTTCCATTCTATCTTTATCTTATATTAAACTAGAATGTCCTTGACTTGTTGTTCCAATTGATCAGTTCAAACCTGAGCGGGACCCTCTCTATATATAGTCAGGTCTGGGACTCCAGCCCTAACCCACTCAGCCTATTGTCTTCTCCAGAACAATGGCCAATATTGGACAAGTGTTAGACACGCGTCCTCAAGCCGTCCACTGCCGCCGTGTCTCTGTCGAGGACAATACCAATTATTGTTTCATCTGTATGTAGTAACGGGAACCTGCAGTACCCGCAGGTGAACTTGTTCCTCAAGTTCAACACAGTTAGTGTTAAGTAATCTATACCTTGATATCCTGTATACAACAATTTGTTAGGGGTCATGTAATCATTCATATTATTATTACTAAGCAAAGAAGTATATGAGAAATTCCACGGGCCCTCGTATCTATAAATGTTTTGTACTGGTTACTCTTTAGGTCTATTTGAGCTACTGTAGTGTAATAAGTGTATTAGTTTTGTAAAATTGGTTTGAAAGACTGTGCGAATGAAACATTTTGTTGCGCTGGTTTGAAACATTTTGTCGGTGGTTTGAATAGTTTTGAAAAACACTGTAGATATTACAACTCTATACATCTATTGCAACTCTATACATCTATCACAACTCTATATAGCTATCACAACTCTATATAGCTATCACAACTCTATATAGCTATTACAACTCTATACATCTATCACAACTCTATACATCTATCACAACTCTATATAGCTATCACAACTCTATACATCTATTACAACTCTATACATCTATTACAACTCTATACATCTATTACAACTCTATACATCTATTACAACTCTATACATCTATTACAACACTTTACATCTATTACAGCTCTATACATCTATTACAACTCTATACATCTATTACAACTCTATACATCTATTACAACTCTATACATCTATTACAACTCTATACATCTATTACAACTCTACTGTAGTCTATTACAACTCTATATAGCTATTATATACTCTGCTATACATTCTAATATAGCAATTGTAACTCCATTGTAATTCTTGTAATGGTACTGAACTTGTGTTGAGGGTTGGGTCCAAAGAGAATCTGAGTTACAGTGTTTTTCAAAACTATTCAAACCAGCGCGGCAAAACGATTCAAACCACACTAGCAAAATTAAACAAACCAAAACATACAACCCCTAACAAATTGTTGTATACTGGATAACAAGGAAACCAGTTCAGTTCCGTCCGTTTTTCACCCTTGATTAATACTGTAAGACTTTTGTCCCAAATATAGTACAATATGAGGAAATCGTCCAGATTTAAGATTTTAGAATATTGAATTCTAATGAAAGTTGGTTTGAACCATTTTGTCTTGGTCCGAAATATTTTGTCTTGGTTCGAAACATTTTGTCGCGCTGGTTTGAAACATTTTGTGGCGCTGGTTTGAACAGTTTTGAAAAACACTGTACTCATAGACATTTCCCATATTATTATTTATACTTACACATGAACCTATTGCTTTTCATCTTTCTTCATTTTCCTACTCGATTCCAATATCACATGCTCCATTTTTATATTTTTTTAGGGATTAATAAGGCTTTTCTAAGCTATTTTCAGACCCCCCATATTTTTTCTTGTGTCCTAGCTTATTTTAACTTTTTAATAGCCCTAATACTGTAGCTGTTAGATTCCGGTTACGTCAGGTACTCTGTTTTCTATGTGTACTATGTTTACTATGTTTACTATGTTTACTATGTTTACTATGTTTACTATGTTTACTATGTTTACTATGTTTACTATGTTTACTATGTTTACTATGTTTACTATGTTTACTATGTTTACTATGTTTACTATGTTTACTATGTTTACTATGTTTACTATGTTTACTATGTTTACTATGTTTACTATGTTTACTATGTTTACTATGTTTACTATGTTTACTATGTTTACTATGTTTACTATGTTTACTATGTTTACTATGTTTACTATGTTTACTATGTTTACTATGTTTACTATGTTTACTATGTTTACTATGTTTACTATGTTTACTATGTTTACTATGTTTACTATGTTTACTATGTTTACTATGTTTACTATGTTTACTATGTTTACTATGTTTACTATGTTTACTATGTTTACTATGTTTACTATGTTTACTATGTTTACTATGTTTACTATGTTTACTATGTTTACTATGTTTACTATGTTTACTATGTTTACTATGTTTACTATGTTTACTATGTTTACTATGTTTACTATGTTTACTATGTTTACTATGTTTACTATGTTTACTATGTTTACTATGTTTACTATGTTTACTATGTTTACTATGTTTACTATGTTTACTATGTTTACTATGTTTACTATGTTTACTATGTTTACTATGTTTACTATGTTTACTATGTTTACTATGTTTACTATGTTTACTATGTTTACTATGTTTACTATGTTTACTATGTTTACTATGTTTACTATGCTTACAGTGTTTTTCAAATCTATTCAAACCAGCGCGCCAAAATGTTTCGAACCAACAAGACAGAATAGTTCAAACCAGCACGCAAAACGATTTAAACAATACTAGCAAAATTAAACAAACCAATAATTCAAAAAGTTTCGTACATCCCTAATAAGTTGTTGTATACAGGATAACAAGGAAACCAGTCCAGTTTTAGTTTCGTCCGTTTTTCATCCTTGATTGGTACTGCAAGACTTCCAAATGTAGTACATAAGAGGCAATCCTCTAGATTTAAGGTTTCAGAATATTGAATTTTAATAAAAGTTGGTGTGAACCATTTTGTCTTGGTTCGGAACATTTTGTCGCGCTGGTTTGAGTAATTTAAACACTGTACACACTATTAAATTTTTTGTAGTTTTTTTTTAAAATTCAGCATTGATGTTCTGTTTATGCCTATAATCCATCTAATTGTCTAATTCCTAATTACTAATTCCTAATTGCTAATTCCTAATTGCTAATTCATAATTGCTAATTTTTGGTGTGGCTGTTTCCTGCATGTTATACCTTGTTGCCTATAACTGAAGGATAAGTACTTCTACATCGTCTATGGTGTTCTCGGCATTTGCTTTGTTGGATTCAAGATGAAGCTGATTTCGACACTTTACAGTAATTTGCAGCTCTGGTTCCATTAACTTGTCTTTTTTTTTTTTTGACTGCTACATGGAATTTACGCTAATTGTTGTAGAAGTGAGAAGCAATGCTTATGTAAAATATTCTATGAATAAATTCTGCAAATAAGTTCTGCAAATAAATTCTGTAGATAAATTCTGCAGACAAATCTGCATATAGTGGAGTCTTTAGGTCTGGTGTAGTCAGTCCATTTCTAATGTATAGTGTAGTGTAGTGTAGTGTAGTGTAGTGTAGTGTAGTGTAGTGTATACAGTGTTTTTCAAAACTATTCAAACTAGGCGCCAAAATGTTTCGAACCAACAAGACAAAATGTTTCAAACCAGCGTGACAAAATGTTTCGTACTCCTTAGCACGGCCTTTCAAACCAAATACAAGTTATTGTATACAGGATAACAAGATGAAGAGAATCAATACAGGTCCTCAGCAGACATCAGTACCTCTAAACTAATTAATATTGGTGGGTCTGGTGTTGGGAGACATCTTAGTATGACCTGCTTTTAGTGGTCTATATATTTTTAGTGGTCTATATATTTTTAGTGGTCTATATATTTTTAGTGGTCTATATATTTTTGGTGGTCTATATATTTTTAGTGGTCTATATATTTTTGGTGGTGTATATATTTTTGGTGGTATAGAATAGCGGGAGCTTGTCCTTTTATATTGGGGTGAGCCTTCACATGACCTCAGTTACTTGAGTGACCGCGGTCTCAGGGAAACATGGAGCCGCGACTCCTGTTTCTCAACACAAGGAAACCAGTTCAGTTTCATCCGTTTTTCACCCTTGATTGGTTCTTGACCCTTGATTAATACTGCATGACTTCTGTCCCAAATATAGTACCATATGAGGCAGTCTTCCAGATTTAAGATTTCAGAGTATTGAATTTTAATAAAAGTTGGTTTGAAACATTTTGTCTTCTTGGTTTGAATCATTTTGTCTTCTTGGTTTGAACCATTTTGTCTTCTTGGTTTGAATCATTTTGTCTTCTTGGTTTGAATCATTTTGTCTTCTTGGTTTGAACCATTTTGTCTTCTTGGTTTGAATCATTTTTCGCGGTGGTTTGAATAGTTTTGAAAATCACTGTACTTTTTGTCTTCTTGGTTTGAACCATTTTGTCTTCTTGGTTTGAACCATTTTGTCATGCTGGTTTGAACCATTTTGACATGCTGGTTTGAATCATTTTTCGCGGTGGTTTGAATAGTTTTGAAAATCACTGTACTTGGATATTTTTGGAGCGCGGAGTGGGTGCGCGGAGTGGGTGCAAAATATAACACGAAAAGAGTAGAAACCCAGAATCACTCACTACGATGGTATTGGTGGGATATATTTATTGGTCATTGATCAAATTAACCTTGTTATAAAAGATGATCACGTGCATCAACGTCATAATCTTAATAGTAGTCAGATATTCAGATGCTTCTGACTGAGGAAAAGAGTCGTTTTCAGCGACCAAAAGAAGAGCCGCATTCATCATCGGTACTCCTGACAAAACGGTACAAGGCTTCAGGGGCCCAACTCAAAGCTCCAGAAACCAACACAGCCAAACAACGAGCTTGTTGGAAACCATTCATGGTATGCACGGTCATCAAGACAATAAACAGAATGACAACCAAGCTGATTTTGACCATCTGAGTGGTGAACAAAAAGCTAGGAAGCTTGAAGTGTTCACGGTTGAAGAACCAATTTTTGCTGCATACAAACGGGCCATGAAAAGAACACTTTCGATCCACAATTTTTCGCCAAGTCGTTGGTACAATGGCCTGAACGTGCCATGTTCCACTTTATCTCCATAGTGGTGGATGAATTCTTACGTTCCCCCTCCAACATTTCTCTTGAAATGTTACT
This sequence comes from Metschnikowia continentalis, assembly GCA_002370835.1. Classification (NCBI taxonomy): domain Eukaryota; kingdom Fungi; phylum Ascomycota; class Pichiomycetes; order Serinales; family Metschnikowiaceae; genus Metschnikowia; species Metschnikowia continentalis. The sequence continues at coordinate 10,998 of NLAO01002119.1, read as the reverse complement.
ATACAAGAGCTAATCATTTTCAATTATTAGTATTAGTGCTCACTAGTAGTATTCCGAGTCATTATGAGTGATTATGTTCAATTATGTTGGGAATAACTCCAAATTAGATTATTAAGGATGAACAGCGTAGACTCAGAATATATATGGTAGATCTAATTAGATCAGGTTGAAGCTAGAGAGAGATTAGAGAGAGTATATTGATGATTTTCTGAATTCACCTCTGGAAAACGACTTTACTTCCGTTGAATCACCTACTTTGAATTATATCAATTGATTAAGAAATAAATACTAGTATTTTTGCCATTTCTATTATCCCGGGTCATGTCATGTTAGCTTCCATGTCTGGTCTGATCTGGTCAAATCACTCCCAAGTCACTTTCAAGTCACTCCCAAGTCACTTCCAGGTCTGGTCTGATCTGGTATGGTCACTTTCAGGTCACTTCCAAGTCAGGTTATGTCACTCCCAAGTCAGGTTATGTCACTTCCTGGTCACTTCCAAGTCAGATTACTTCCTTCCAAGTCTAGATTCCCAGATGTAAGCTTTGGTACTGGCACTAACTCCATTCTCCAGGTCTGAGAGAGAGCCTTAGCCATGGTTATCTCCATATCCAGGTGATCCAGGTGAGTCTAACTCTTCGATCTAGGCTCTAGTCCTCTGCGTTTAGCCTGCTTAAATACTCTTGATTTTACTGGACCCATAATCTGATCCTGTTTCTGGCCTTTTGCTGGCCTTTTTGCTGGCCTTTTTGCTGGCCTTTTTTCTGGCCTCTTTCTGCCCATGCTCCCGCTTCTGACCCTAACCTTGGACTGGCTCCATACGCCATGTTCTGGTTTTGGTCTTTCCTCCTCTTCTCATGCTTCTCTTTCCTCCTCTTTGTTCTGAATCACTTTCAGAACAAAGATCACTCCGCCTCCAGCCCCGACTCCCCCAGACCCGACTCCTCCAGACCCAACTCTTCATCCTCTTCGTCTATAAAAAAAGAAAGTGCCAAAGAAATTAGTGCTAGTCCCGCCAAGATATTCCACGGTACCTGGGCCACATTGCGCTTATCAAAAAAGGAAGTCAATCCGCCCCATGTCATGGGCGCAATGAACCGGGCCAATGAGTTGGCACTCATGCATGTGGCATTGACAAACGCCCTGTGCCGGGGCTTGGTAGCCCGGAACACCAACACGGCAATCTGAGGAAAAGCAATTGCATTGCCAAATGTGGCTAGCATGGTGTTGAAATAGACAAACCGGCGAGAAAACCCCTCGGAAAACTGGGGGTTGTACCCTGGAGTCGTAAAAATGATATATGGAAGCACCGTATATGCAATTGGGAAAAGACACGAGGCGAGGCGGAACCCGTTGATGGTGCCCATGTGACGATCAAGAAAGGGGAAGATCACAATCACCAGGAAACACCCCACGAGGCCCACCGTCAGGAGCATGGTGCCGATGTCCTGCAGGTTCCACCCCATGCCTCCCTTGATATGCCACGGGAATTGGAGCAGCTCCACCTGGTAGTCGCCCGCAAGAAACACTGTCACGAACTCCGTATGGATGAGTGCATGAAACGCTATGAGAAAGTACATCAACATGGTACCAATGACCGTATTGGTGAAGATATCCCTATTGCGTATGGCCTGGAGGAAGTTCTTGGTGTCTTCTCGTTCCGACATGATGGTGGGCTGGAGAGAGAGTGCCGAGTATCTTCGAAGAGCATTTCTCGACAGTTTTCGGGGAAGAACGTGTTCAAGAAAGTCAGACTCGTCTCCAGTGTATTCTTCGACTGCACTTTCGTCCAAAGAATTTTCTCTGTTCCAGTCTCTCCCATTTTCTCCATACCCTTCATCCTCTCTGTTCCATTCTCCCCCATTCTCTCCATTCTCTCCACCATTTTCCCTATACTCTTCATACTCTCCACGAATTTCTCTATACTCTCCACGTCCATTCCCTTCGGAGATGGAGGTGGCTCCGTAGGTTCGTCTCTGAACCCTGTTCCATGGCCTTGGGGCCACCTTAAAGCCCAAAGCACTCCGGAATCGGTCTCCCCAAAGCAAACCAAGGTCCCTCTTTCTCCTGGCATGAGACTCTGTTTCCTCCAAAAAGAAAAAGGCCACCAATGCACTGTTGATGAGGAAAAAGGATACCACCACATTGGACAAGGCATAAGGGAACCGGTTAATGAAGCGTTCATAAAAGGAATCACCAGCCTCTAGAATATGGCTCATGCCAACACTCCCCAAACCGAATTTCCTTATCCCATTTACTAAAACAGAGCCGTCAGGGGTGTCCATTTTTGGCCGGGTCAAGTATGCAGAACCTCCAATCAATGGCCCCACAACACACCCCACGTTCCAGAACAATGGGAGAGCAGCAAAAGCCAACGACTGGTGTTTTCGTTCCTGTACAATCTCCCCCACCACGGTCTGCATCACCGCCACGTTTCCATTCAAGGCTCCGGCCATGGTCCGGGCCGCCAACGCCATGTAGAAGTTCTGTGAAAAGCCAAACACTAAAAGACACACTGCAGACCCTAGGAGTCCGGTTATGAGCACTGGCTTGCGACCCACCCGGTCACTAAGTCGTCCCCAATGGATACAGCAGAAAAACTGCGACAAAGCAAACGAGGCGGCGAGGATCCCGGTGTATTTGGGGATTTGCGTGGGGTCGTCGGTCACGTGGAAGTCCCGGATCATGAAGTACACGTAGGGGAAAAGCGACGTGAATGTGATTGGCTCGGAGAACCGGATCATACACACCACCGACATCTGCCAAACGGGGAAGCCTCTCAATTGTTCTCGGATTCCCATATTAACTTAAAGTTTCAGGTGTTTCAGGTTTTTCGGGTGTTTCAAGTCTGTTTCAGGTGTGTTTCAGATGAGTTTTAGGTCTGTTTCAGATGTCTCAACAGTATAAACAGTATCAAATATCCTAGATAACCTAATAACTGAATAACTCGTAAGTCTGTTTCAGATCTGTTTCACGTCTGTTTCAGGTCTGTTTCAGGTTTTCAGATCGGCCCTCGATTCAGGTCACCTTCAATCGTTTCAGATGAGTTTCAGACGATTCCAAATACCTTGTTTCAAGGCAATTTCACGTAGGTTTCAGTTGTTGTTTCAGGTGAGTTTCAGTTGTTCTTTCAGGTCGGCAATCAGTCACCAGTATAGTCTCTAGATCAGTTGAGGACTCGTTTCACAGGTGTTTCAGCGGACACGGTGGAGAGTTTCAGATGTGTTTCAGATGTGTTTCACACTTGTTTTAGACTTGTTTCAGGTCTTCCAAGTCCACAACTAGTCCCAATTATCCTGGGGCTTTTTTTATGACTTCTAGTACAAGCGCAGTGAGTCAGACAAGTGGAAGCGCGGACACCCACACTCAGTGAGAGCTGCATGCCTGCATATAGCTCGACATAGACTATGTGCCTGAAATGTCAAGTTGCATCGGGCCCGCGTCAACGCACAGATTACGCGGGGTTTCTCAAGATGGCGTCATCCACAGTTGTGGTGTGCTCCAGAGAGTATGTATGTTGTACTGCAGGTAGATAACCTTGTACTGCAGATATTCAACCATATACTGCAGATAACAGTCTTATACTGGATACCCCCACTTGTACTGCAGATACACATCTGATCCTGAACACACCTTTGATCTTGAACACAACCGTTATCATCATCCTGCACACACAACAACACACTCTTTTCTCTTCTCTTCTCTTCTCTTCTCTTCACTTCCAACTTCCTTCGCTAGTCCTCGTGATCCTGCATGGTCAACGACTGCAAGAACCCAAATGTCGCCAACAATGCCATGCTCCACCACGATAACCACGCCTTATTATGTTGGTCTCCCACTGTCATCAAGTACCCGAATATAATGGGCCCCACACTCCGGGAAAGTGCCAACATGCTCATAGTGAGTGAGTTCACATATGCCCGATGTTTTTTTGCAGCCGCTCGATGATTGAGTACCATGACTTGCGGCATTCCTGTGGCCGTAGCTAGCGATTTCATCGACGTCATTGTGTAGAGTAACGTAGGAGTCACCCAAGTAGGAAACACATGGTTGTACTTGTGAAGGGTGAAGATAGTTAAAGGCACGCACCCGTACACCACGGGAAAGAACACCAACGAGAGTCTATAGCCATTCAAAGTGCCCAACTTTCGATCCAAAACGGGAAAGATAAATAGAATGATGAGCATGCCCATGATACCAGTGGATGAGAAAAGAGTACCGATGTAGGACGTGTCCAAACCAAAACCACCGGCTATTTTAAAAGGAAACTGTAAATTCTCTTTTTGGAACCGGGCCGCCAAGAAAACTGGGAGGAACTCGTTGTAGGCAATATTGTGGAGAGAGATGATACAGTTTGAAGCAATCACCGTGATGACCTGGGCAGTGAGAACGGGGGGTTCCACATCCAGAACCAGAACTTCCAATTCCCTCGGAATTTCCCGAACCTCTCCCACCTCTCCAGCCTCTCCAACCTCTCCAACGTCTTCATCTTCTCCTGTTCTAGACACCGACTTGAGGGAAGCAACAGAGCTAGTGGCTGTCAGTGTGTCCTTGGAACTGGCACATCCGGGGTCACAGTCCCCCAGACCAGACCTCCTTCCCCCATTCCCGGATCCCGTAGTTCCATGTTTCTCTGGTCCTGTAGCTCCATAGTCTGGTCTTGTTCCATAATCTGGTCTCGTTCCATAGTGTGGTTTTGTTCCATAGTGTGGTCTCGTTCCATAGTCTGGTCTTGTCCCATAATCTGGTCTTGTTCCATGATTCTCTGATTGGACAGCTTGAACATTTGATTGGACGGCTTCAGCTTGGGTGGTTTCTCCGAGAAGAGGAACGGCTTCTGGATCCATGACCCTGTTCCAAGGTCGGACCCGTCTTTCTCCGCCAAAAACAGTACTAATCAACGCATCGCCAAGTTCTAGGCCGTAATCCCTCCGATCCTTGAAATCCTCGTTTGTCTCCTCCAAAAAGAGAAATCCAATCACCATACTAGTCCATAGAAATAGCGACACCACGATATTAGAGAGTGCATAGGGATGCTTATCTCTGAATGCAAGAAAGCTCAGTCCAAACCCTTCTATTCTAGAAACTCCCAGTCCAGAGCCTCCCATTTCAGAGCCTCTCATTCCAGAACCTCCCATTCCAGAAACACCAAGTCCCAAGATTTTTAGTCCAGAGCCTCCCAGTCCAAAATCTCCCAGTCCAGAAGTTCCCAGTCCAGAAGTTCCCAGTCCAAAATCCCCCAGTCCAATATCTCCCAGTCCAATATCTCCCATATCCTGGTATGGACTCTCCTTCTTGGGATTGGTCAAAAGCCGCGAACCTCCTATCAACGGCCCAAGAATCGACCCACAATTAAACAACAAAGGTAACGTACTGAACCCTATGGCCTGGTGTCTTCTCTCCACACAAATCTCGCCCACTACCGTCCGCAACACCGCGATATTCCCATTAAGCGCTCCCGCCAAACACCGCGACGCCAACGCCAAGTAGTAGTTGGTGCTGAAGCCAAATAATATCAACGACACTGACGTGCCAAAAAGGCCAAAAAGAAGAATAGGTTTCCGGCCTATGCGGTTCAGTAACTTGCCCCAGTGGAGGGCAAATAAAAATTGGAAAAAGGCAAACGATGATGCCAAGTACCCGGAATATTTGGAGATCTCTTGTTCGGTGGGGGCGATGTGGAAGTCCCGAATCATGAAGTAAAGATAGGGGAAGAGAGAGGTGAATGCAAGAGGCTCTGAGAACCGGATGAGCGAGATCACCACCATTTGCTTAATAGGGAAATCCTGCATCTGCTCTCGAAACGACATTGTTTGATTTGATAAAATTTAGTTTTTGGGTTTGTCAGAGTTTTGACTTAAGAAATTGTGGTCTCCAGTGGTGGGATCTTTTGTGCTAGATTTTTTTTTATCTGCAAGATCTGTCAAATAGATAAGTACTGCATATAAATGACGTTTTAATAGATAGTTATATGCAGGTGAAATGCGTCATTTCTGTATATAGTCTTAATCTGGCAGAAACAAGCCTAGCAGATTTGGACTAGGCCTAGCAGATTTGAGGCATATAACAAGTTTGGGTTGGCATATAGCAGATTTGTACTGGCATTAAACAGATCTGAAACTGACTTGAAACTGACTTGAAACTGATTTGAGACATGAACAGGTATTAGATTGGTAGGCAACAGACACGAAACAATAGGCATAATCAGACTAAAATATGAATAACAGATCTTAAACTGAGCGGAAATAGACCTGAAACTGGTAGTAGTTAGTAGCAGATTGAACAAGAAGACTAGATATGAAACTGGCTTGTAGCTGAACTGAAACAAACTTGAAACAGGTATCACGTAACAGGTATTAACAGAGACATTAGGAGATTGGACATTAGGAGATACCAGCATGAATCAGATCTGAAACGAATCTGAAGCAACTTTAAAACAATTTGAAACAATGAAACAGGTACTAACAGGTATCACGATATCCTGAAACACTCATGAAACAGAGGAAACGAGAATATGGCACAGGTATTGACGGCTAAGCAGGTGTCAGATGAACATCAAACCGAAATGGTGGAAATGTGAATCAGGCCTGTAGATTGAAACAAAACTGAAACTGATGTAACTGATGTAACTGATGTAACGAGACAGAAACAAAACTGATTAACTGATGACTGATGACTGATGAAGGATGAGAATTGTTAGGGGTAATTGAAGCGTAGGGATACAACTTGAGCACTGGCCTGGTTATAAGTGCCACAACTTATCACAACTTATCACAACTTATCACAACTTATCACAACTTATCACAACTTATCACAACTTATCACAACTTAATACCAACTTTTGATAATCTGAAAATCAGTCTGAACATGAGTCTGAATACTAACCCTTTTCTTTCTTTCTTTCTTCTTTCTTTTTTCTGTTTTTTTCTTGGATATTAATGTCTGCCAAAGCAGACTCGGTATGGTCATGGAGAGTCACATGACCAAGTCGCATTAGAACTAGGAGTGGCTTTCACTGCCTCTCACTGCCTCTCACTGCCTCTCCACAACCACAACCACAACCACAACCACAACCACAACCACAACCACCATCCACTAATATCACCACAACCACAATTACTCAACAATAATTACCCAAACAATAACTGCCCATAATACCAATAGTCATATATCAATTGCACTGATCAGCAATACACTGATGTATTAACACCCATCAATAATTTATTGGTGATTACCTAATAGTATGTGTTTAAGAATGAGTGTATGAGTTAAAGATTAGGTGGCGGGAAATTAGGGGTGAAATTGAGGGGCTGGAATTAGGGGTGGGAAATTAATGATGGTTGCGAATTGTGGATGAGGAAGAGAATGAGAATGAATAAGATTGAGGAAGAGAATTAATGAGAATGAATGAGAATAAGGAAGAGAATGAATAAGAATAAGGAAGAGAATGAATGAGAATAAGGAAGAGAATGAGGAAAAGAATTGACCGTTGTAAGGCCGATTTGGCACTCATTAGGGGAACAATAAACAATAGCCGCGCACTGACGTCTGAAACACCAGCTGGAAACCGGATAGGAAAAAAGAAAAAGGAAAATAAAACAGAGATGATACTAAGGAAAAGGAAATGGGAATAAGGTAGGAAATGCAGATAATATGAACAGTATTTGATGATGGAAGAGGTACAGATAATATGAGCAATATTGGTTATGGAGGGTGGTAGAGTGTGTGATGGAGTGATTGGTGATGGAGGGAGTGGGTGGTGGTGGAGTGATTGGGTGATGGGGAATGCGATATGGATTGCATGGAATGTATGGAGCGTATTAGGAATGAGGGCCGATTGGGTTTAATACGTACCATAGGAGCAAAAGCTCAGTGCCCATAAAAATAACACTATGAGATGATGATAGAAAAAGTGATTGAGAAGTGGTTAAGAAGTGTGTGATGATGGGTATGACTTATTTGACTTATTTGACTTATTTGACTTATTTGACTTATTTGACTGCGAATATGTGTGTGTGTGGTTATTTGAGTGATTGAGTGATTTGAGCGATTATGTGTGAATAATGCGAACAATGCAGTGATATCTGAAACAGGAAACCAGCAACGCCCAGGAACAACATGTTTCAGAATTGTTTCAAATGTCTAATTGTTCATGTTCAGATGTTTCAAACATATAATTGTTCATGTACAGATGTTTCAGGATAGTTCAGGATAGTTCATGGAGTACATGAGAGATCAAATCTATTACTAATTCCTCCATAGTCTCATTCCTCCATAATCTGCATTCAATCCATTCCATCTATATACACCTAGGGTATTTATGAAACCCATATTAATCTTGCTCTCTACTCCATCTATACATACTCCCTCTACCACACTCCCTCTATAAAAAAATCTGTCTCCCTCTACTATACTATACCATACTCTTTCTGACCTCTACGCCTGGTTGCGTGACCTTCGCGCAGACCTGCATCCACGGGGCCTGGCCTCGGTCGCGCTCGCTTCTTCGCATTGTCAGATCCAAAAGAATCTCCCCAGGCGTCCTTGCTACGCGCCATATACACGCCCGCACCTCCACGCCTCGCATGCCTCCTACACGAAGCTCCAAGAGCGAAGCCTATTCGCGCTTGGAAAAAAGCCTCTCTCATACACAGCCTCTTTACTACCATCTCCATCACACTCGTTCGCTGAGCCCTTCCTTCAACTCGTTTCCAACAACAAGACTTAACTACTTGAACAGGTATTTGGACTGATTTACGTTTTATAGATCCACCAGATCGAACGAAAAGAATACCTCATCACCATCGATCACGATCATCACGCAACAATTCCTTCGACTTCATAACAGAAGAACCAATACCGAAAACCTGAACCACCAGGACATAATATTCCTGGAAAACTAGAATAGATCCTGGAAAACTAGAACAGATCCTGGAAAACTAGAACTACTCAGAAACAGAGTTTAGAATTACTCAGAAACAGAGTCTAGAACTACTCAGAAACAGAGTCTAGAAGAATCCAAAACTCCAGATTAGAACTCCAGAAATACAAGCTACTTTACAATCATTGACTATGTTTTCAAGAACTTTCTTTATAGCGTCGGTGTTGGCGGTTCTCGGCTTCTATGCTTTTACTCACCAGACAAAACGCCACACACTCGTGCCCCGCCGCTTTGATGAGGTCCACTTGGAGGCCCGGGCCACTATCTTCTCCTCCGTGATCATCACCTCTGGTAGTGTGGTTATTAGCTCGTTTACTACCATCACCGACAGCTCAGCACCTGCAGAAGCCCAGTCGTCATCAGTACCGAACGCTGTCCAAAACCTGGTTTTCACCACTGAAACTCAGGATGCCGTGACCACTTCTGCTGATGCTACTACACCAACACCTTCTTCATCGCCGGATCCAACCACTTCCAATGCTCCGGAAGCCAGCTCGACTCAGGATACCATCACTTCCGACCAGCCAACAGAAACACAGGCAATTTCCAATACAGAAACTCTGACCTCCGATGAAACCTCTGCTCCTGCCACTACAGAAGCAGCTCTGACCTCTAATGCCGACTCTACTACATCCTCTGTATCTGTTTCTGGAAGCCAAACCACGCGAGTGTTTACTTCGCAGGAAAACGGACGTACTGTGGTGGTCACTCAGACATCTATGGTCACGCAAGCCAGCTCCACTCCTTCATCTTCCTCTTCCAGAAACACCCAGGCCCCATCCAGTGGATTGAGCAATACCAATAAGATTGTGGTGGGCGTGGTTGTTGGTGTGGGAGGTGCAGTGCTTGTGGGTCTCACTGCTCTTGTATTCATACTCAAGCGCAGGGGCTCTAGGGGCCAAGAGAGTGGCTGGACGTTCTGGAGAAAGAACGAGAAGGGAGGCGAGGATAATTTCTTCAGTGGAGAGTTGGGTGTTAGAGACAGGAACATCAACCAAGGCTCCAACTTTTAAGTCAACGAAAGAGCAACTCCAAAAGTCCTTCTTTAAACTTCGAAAGTCCAACGTCAAACCTTCTACAAGCTCCATTTAGTGTTGGAGGGGAAGATTGGATGGCCTGGATGATAATAGAGCAAATCCAACAACAGAGCAACCCATGAAGTGACTCAATGAAATAACACTCCATATAATGATCAATGAGGCTGACGAGTAATCTCATGACATGAGTGTATGATGAGACGAAACGAAGAGACTTGGTGATGTCCAAGTCTACCGTATCCAGTTCTATGGAACTTGGGCAAAGGTCCTAAAAAGGCCAAAATGAGTCATGAACCATTAAGATGATGAACAACTAGACATCAGCCATAACATACACAACATGAGTTCTAGGAATACCACGTCACATTTCAAGTGATTTGATTAAATTATATGATATAGAACAGGTTCTTAGAGGTCATCAAAACTACAAAGCCATAATCATGGAGCATTTATATCTTGGAGCATCCTATCTTGGAGCATTCATATCTTGGAGCATAGATTTCCTGGAGAACCCACATTCTAGAGTGGTGATCCAGTTCCAATGAGTTGAATTCAAGTGCATTGAGTTTTCCTAAGATTCAATGGAGTTGTTGATGAGTACCGGATCTGCGTCCAGGCCAACCAGCCTTATGACTTGGTCAAGGCATTCGAAAATGCATTGTTGGTTATTTATAGTGAATTAGATTATGAATCATTGACAAATGTAGACAAGAATTGGTTAACCAGTATATCTACTCTTCTCTCCTCTCACTTCTACTACCCACTTCCACTTCCACTTCCACTTCCACTTCCGCTTCCACTTCTACATGTCTACCTGTCTACCTGTCTACTATACACTCCTGTTACTGCTTCAATCTAATGACCTGCTATTTTACGCTTGACAAGATTTTATACACTGTGCACCTCTAGTATGATAAACTCCCTACTCACTTCTCTCTACACTCTACACTCTACACTCTACACTCTACACTCTACACTCTACACTCTACACTCTACACTCTACACTCTACACTCTACACTCTA